>CABHPH010158086.1:0-82134 GCA_902168325.1 Peromyscus nudipes
TCTATCTATCTATCTATCTATCTATCTATCTATCTATCTATATTTATATATCTCCTAGCATTTTTTCCCCTAGGAACTGGTTATTTTTTAGCAACTTTTATGAACACAATAACAATAATTTAACCAACTAATTTCCCTAAAATCATTTTATTCCAGAACCTAAAAGTCATCCTAAATAAGAATTCTCTTTGTCTAAAATGTTACATGAAAATAAACACTTCTAGTTTATTTTGAGAAGAGAACTGAGGGTTTCATGATGCTCCAACATTTGGTAAGCTCTTAAGAATGTGAGGGGGAGAGATCTGCCTGTACCAGGAGAGGGAAACAAAGTAAAGAGCAGGATTTTAAATTGTATCTCTTTCCAGCAACTGTGGGAGAAAACTAGTACTGCCCTTTAATCCCTGTGCACACAAATAAGTGGCACTTCTCCATCATCTGCCAACCTGGGGTTTTGTTTATAAATCTACTGTCAGAGGTAAGATGAGGAGAGATCAATTTATGCAAATTTGGTTCTTCAAATTAGAAGAAAGTTGATAAAAGATAATATCGAAAATATTTTTTAAGTTTAAAAGTTATAAGTATTTTTGTTGATTTAAGGTTCTTAGATTAAAAGGATGACTTGGAAACTGTGACTAGGAATTTTTCATAGATTTCTTGAAGTTTTGAAGGCAACTGCTTTTTAACAGTGTTACTGCGTGTGAGTGCCGGGGAAGGAAGTGGACAGCTTTGGACGAGAGTGTTTCCTGATTCTGTAACAAGTAGATTAAGAAATGACCTGCTACTCACCTGGAGGTTTGACTGAGTGATGGAGCTCTAGTTTGTTTATGTCCAATCAGAATCCACAAGAAGACACCCAGCAACTGGAACATAGACAACCTAGAAGTGGCCACATACTGCCAAATGACTCTTATTCCCTCAGCAGCCACCTGTTGCCAATAGCTCTAAATCTAGGGCTAGAGCCTTATGAGCCCCTCCTCTGTCCATGCTTGAATTTGTACTAGCTTATTTTATTTGGGTCTTATACAGGGAGCCTCAGCTACTATGAGGTAATGAGTAGGTAATGAGAGCTGTGTCTTATCTGGAAGACAGAATGTCACAACACTCTTTACCATCCTCTGGCTCTTATGTTCTTTCTGACTGCTCTTCCATGGTGTGTTGTTGTTTGTTTTTGCTCTTTTCTGTCTTGGCTCTTTTGTGGGGCCCACCACCCAGCTCCCAAATAAATCACACATGGAGGTTTATTCTTAACTATAAATGCCTGGCCTTAGCTTGGCTTTTTTCTAGCCAGCTCTTCTAACTTTAAAATATCCCATCTACCTTTTGCCTCTGGGATTTTTCTTTTTCTTACTTCTGTAATCTCACTTTGACTCTTACTCCATGGCTGACTGGGTGGCTGGATGGCTGGTTGACTAGCCTCTAGCATCCTCCTCTCCTTATTGCTTACTCCTTGCTTCTTTCTCCTCCCAGATTTTTCCTTCTATTTATTATCTTTGCCTGCTAACCCCACCTGTCCTTTCTCCTGCCTAGCTATTGTCCATTCAGCTCTTTATTGGACCATCAGGTCTTTTAGATAGGCAAAGTAACGCAGCTTTACAGAGTCAAATAAATGCAACATAAAAGAATGCAACACATCTTTTCATCATTTCCAAAGCATAAACAAGTGTAATACATCTTAAAATAATATTCTACAACAATGATATTCACTGAGCCTTAGTGGGAGAAATGATATAGATATCCAACTAAGCCTGAATTCTCACAGTCACTTGTTCACAGCACTTTGGCCAGTTATTAGTCTCTGCATTGATCACTGCACACTGCAGAAATGAAGCTTCTCTGGCAGAGGTTGAGAGCAGCACAGATCTATGGTTATAAATAGCAGCATTTAAAAGGTAGTTTGACAGAAGGACCATTTAACACAATAACAGTAGTAGGTTCCTCCCTAGGGCATATGACTTTTCAGCCATAGGCTTTTGATCGGATTTACAGTACCAGGCATGGATTCCCTCCAATGTAGCAGACCTCAAATATAATGTTGAAACAGTTTATTTACCCTCACAACAGACATACAACTATTGCATTAGTGTGCACATCTTGCATGGAAAGTTGGTATTGTAGCATGCCCAATCCATCATTGAATAAGATCATTACTACCTTTTCTCTGCCAACAGCCAGTAAAATGCTTTCTGGCATTATAAAAGCTAGCCAGCAAGGAGGAAGTGTCCTCATCAGTTCAAGACTGATTTTTGTATATCTTACAACCTGGTAGTGTGGTGTCTTCTGTGATATGGTCTTACCATCTAGTTATGTTGAGCAGCAAGTAACAATGCCAATAGCCTGTATCAGATTGGAGATCTCCGGAGCCTCTCTGACCATGTCTGGTACTGGGGCTTTCATTAAATAATCCATGTCTTCTGGGATCAGCACTGTGAACTGATGCAGGTTGTCCTGGGGGCTTTATAACAAAGCAGGATGAGCAAAACATGGAGAACAAGCCAGTAAACACCATTCCTCCACAATCTCTGCTTCAGTTCCTACCTCCAAGCTCCTGCTCAAGTTCTTGCCCTGGCTTCCCTCAGTGATGAACTGTGAAATGGAAGTAAGCCAAATATAAACCCTTTTCTCCACAAGTTGCTTTTGGTCATAGTGTTTATCACAGTAATAAAAAACAAACTAGAATAAGTAGCTTTCCTAGTTTCTACTCTCACCAACAGTGTATAAAGCCTCCTTTTCCCCCACATTCAAGCTGTCATTTGTTGTCCTTTGTATTCCTGATCTTGGCCATTCTGACTGCAATGAAATGGAATCTTAAAGTAGTTTTAATCTGTAGCTAAGGGCAGTGAACCCTTCTAAAGGTTCTAGCCATTGGTGTTTCTTCTTTTGAAAACTTTCTGTTCAGTTCCATAGTCCATTTTTAATTGGATCATTTGTTTTCTTGATGTTTAGGTTTTTGTCTTTGTATATTCTAGACACTAATCCTCTGTGGTATGGGCAGTTGACACGGATTTTTCTCCCTTTCTGTGGGCTGCCTCTTCACTTGACTGACAGTTTCCTTTCCCATATAGAAGCTTTTTAGTGTCATGAGATCCTATTTGTTGATTGTTGGTCTTATATTCTGAGCCACTACATTCCTATTCAGAAAATCCTTACCCGTGCCTTTAAGTTGATACAAATTCCTCTAGCAGTTTCACAGTATCAGGACTTATGTTGAGTCCATTGATTGTTGAGTTTTGTGCAAGGTGAGAGTTAAGGATCCCCTTTTATTCCTAATTTTGTTAATTTGTGTCTTCTCTTTCTTTTTGTTAGTTTGTCATGCGTGTTCATCATTTCAAAGAAACAAATTTTCGTTTTATCAATTCCCAATTTTCAAACTTCTACTTCATTAATTTCTGTCCTGTATTAAATTTTTTATTAATTGTATTAAATGTATTTATGTGTATGTGTACATGTTTGTGTGAGTGTATGCCATATGTATGTGGGTGCCTACAGAGACCTCAAGAGGGTGACAAGATCCCCTGGCACTGGAGTTAAGAACAATAATGAGCCACCCAATGTGGGTGAAGGGAACTGACCTTTGATCCTCTGAAAGAGCAGGAAATGCTCTTAACTGCTGAGCCATCTCTCTAGCCCCACCCTCATTTTGATTATTTTTCTTCATTTAGTGTTTTGGGGTTTGGTTTGTTCCTGTTTTTCCAAGGTCTAAAGCATATCATTAAATTAAAGTTGAATTTAATTTGTGTTCTCTCTAGGTTTTTCTTTTTATTGTTCTTATTTTCTTTTGCGAGACAGAGTTGGACTATGTAGTCCTGGTTGGCTTAGAATTCACTGTGTAGATCAGGCTGGCCTTGAACTCATAGAGGTCCACCTGCATTTGTGTCCTGAGTGCTGAGATTAAAGGCATATGCCACCATACCTGGTCTCTCTGTCATTTTTATGCAAGCATTTACTGCTATAAACTTTCTTAGGACTACCTACATTGTGCACCATAGATTTTCGGTTTATTGTTTTAATTTGCATTCAATTTTAGAAATATTTTTAAAATTTCCTTCTTGATTTCTTCAGTGACAAATATATTGTTTAGTTGCCATGAATTTGCACCTTTTCTGTAATCTTTATTGCTGCTGATATCTAGCTGTATTCTTTTGTGGTCAGATAAACTATAGCATGCCATTCAAATTTTGCTCTCTTTGTTGACCCTTACTTTGTGTTCTAATGAGTGATCAATCTTGGTAAAAGTTCCATGGGTTGCTGAGAAGAATGTGTATTCTTTAGTGCTTGGGTGGGATATTCTCTAGATTTCTCTTAGACCCATTTGATTTATGAAGTCATTTAATTAACTCCAGTGTTTCTCTGTTTAAATTTTGTCCTAGTAATCTATCTATTGGTGAGAGTGGGGTATTGAAGTCATCCACTGTCACTGTGTTGTGATTAATCTGTGGTTTTATATCTAGACTATTTGTTTTATGAAACTGAGTGCACCTGTGTTTGGTGCATATATGTTTAGAATTGTAATTTTCTCTTGATGAATTGTTTTCTTAATGAGTGTGAAGAAACCTTCTTTAATCTCTCTGACAAGTTTAGGTTTGGATTCCATTTTGTCAGATATTGAAATAAATATGCCTGCTTGTTTCTCATTTTTATTAGCTTGGGATACCTTTTTCAGCCCCTTTGCCTTAAGGTGGTATGTGTCCTAAATAGTGAGGTGTATTTTTGGATGCAGAAAAAGAAGGATCATGTTTTCTAAACCATTCTGCTAGCTATTTTTTTACAGAGTGAGATTTTTTTGATATTTCGATTAATTTCTGAACAGTACATATTAATTCTAGGCATTTTGTTGGTTTTGTGGTGTTTTCATAGACATTTTTGACATCTTCTGCTCAACTCTCCTGACAACATTTATTTGTCCCCCATGGTCTCTTGGGTGTGTTTATCCTTCTCTGTCGACTGAAAGATTCCTTCTAGTATTCTTTATGTAGATGACTTAGTGTGCAGACCATTATTTAATCTGCTTGTATCATGAAAATTTTAATTTCTTCTTTAATAATTTTCCAAGGTACAAGTAGTCTCAGTTTTCTTCTGTGGTCTGTCAGAAGTAATAATATATCTTTCCAGATCCATCTGGTTTTAAATTTTCTATGGATTACTCAAATGCTATTTTGATGGACCTAGTTTTAAAACTGACTTTTCACTTCTTTTTTGCAAGTTTTTATCTCTCTCTCTCTCTCTATCTCTCTCTAAATATTTTTATTCTTTGAGAATATCATACGTGCATCATGCATACAGTGTATTTTAATCATATGCACCCCTCTTCCCTCTCCCTAAGTCCTTGCAAATCTGCCTCACCCCAACTGCATGTCCTTGTTTTGTTTTTGCTTTATAACCTACCATGTCCAATTTACGCTGCCTATATACAATAGGGACGTGGGGGTGGTCCACTGGAGCATAGTCAATCTACCCTCACTCTCCATGTTGGATTATTGACTAACTTAAGCTTGTGCAATAAATACCTCCAACATCTTTAGTGTTTTAACTATAATATGTCATAGAGAAATGCTCATGTGGTTCTGTACATTTTGTGTTCTAGAGGCTTCATTTACATAAATACACACCTTTTTCTATTAAATTTGTGAAATTTTCATACATGATTTTATTGAAAATAGTTTGTGCCTTTGGTATGGTATTATTTTATGGCTATAATTTTTAAAATGTGATCTTTTCATAGTGTTAAAAAGCATTCCCAAGTTCAATTCATATTTGAAAATATTATCATTGATCTTTACTGGATGTCTAATTTCTCTACCTTGTTTTTTAAGTACTGATACTCTGTTTTTCTCATGTTCTATTCTACTGGTGAGGCTTTCAACTAAGCTTTTTATTTGGCATATTGTGTTTTTCATTTCCAGGATCATTTCAGTTTGGCTTTTGAAAATATTACTATCTCTTTATTTAATTCTATTTTGTATCTTTTATTGATTTCCTTATTTCATTTAGCTCTATGAGTTTTTTCTCTTGGAATATTGTACATTCGTATCTTCTTTACTTTATTTGGGCACAGTTATCATCATTTTTTTGAATTCTTTGTCTGGGATTTCATCCAAGTAGTTCTCATTGAGGTTGTTATTAAAGAATGAGTAATTTTTTGGAGAGTACTTATGTCCTTGGTTTTTCACATTCTTTTTTTATTATTGCATGTGACATACACACCTAAAGTTAGTTTATTGGTTGAATCTTTCTTTTTGAAATTCAAGTCACCTTTCTTTTCTCAATGGAAATATTTGCATCGTTTAGAATATTTCTAAGTTGTAGTAGGACTGAAGTTTCATTTTCTTACATGATATTAGTTCAGGTCCATTGACTATATCTTTGGTCTTCTCTGAGAGTCAGCTACTCTCTGCACTATTAAAGGGTCAACACACATCCCTGGCTTGTCTGTATGGTGTGACTGTCCACACTAGATACCTTACCCTGGGCAGACTCTTCTGTAGTTTCCCCACAATTGTTCAGTGTCTCTGTGTGCCAGGGTGTCTTAGCCTGTATTAGTTATGACCTCCTATCTGTTTCTACAGCTTTTGCCAGGTGTTGTAGGATCTGCAAACTGGAATATCTCACATTGGGTCAGCTTTAGTTTCCTCCCTGGGTCCAGAGCTCCCTTCAAAAGTTGTATAACAACTTCACTCTTCCTCCACCTCTGCCTGTTGCCTTAATCTGAGTCAATTTCTGTTCTCTCTTTAGGTCCACAGATTCAACCATGAGTTGTGAGATTCTCCCAGCCTATGCACCTTACCATGAGTCAACTCCATTGCCCCATCTCCTGGACCTGTAGCTTCTTCCAAGAGTTATGCACCTTAACCACTCAATTAATATCTTTATTTTGGAACTGTAAGTGAGCTCACTTTGAATAAAGAATTAGAGGAAAGCTTGAGGCTAAGACAAATTTGACTTCCCCAAAGAATACCAGCATGTGTAACAACAGCTTTTCATCTGTTTATAGAAGCTGATGCACTTCAATTGGCTATGGAAGATGGTACTCTTCAGCTGGCTGTAGAGGATGACATAATGCTCATGGCACGACTGCTCAGCACTTTGGAAAGGGCAACATATATATTATATGAGTTTAACAGTGCCATGAGTTCATGTAAATTTTGCTGCAGCAACTGTGCTCTATATAGCATTTAAATTACTTTATTTTTCAGCAACTAAAAGTAGTAACTAAAAGATTAGTGGGATTGAGAACAGGTTCTACAAGTTATAGATTTCTATTGACTTGCTAATTATTTTTTAATGTAAAAATGCTTTGAGCAAAGTTTAAAAAAGAATTTAAGTTAATTATGGAAATTACACAAACAAGTTTCTTCCCAATCATTTTTACTTATTTCTTAAGTATTTAAAATGAACTTTGATATTTTATAGACATTAAGCAACAGCATTCAATAGTAAATGATTAGTCATTATTCGCTTTTCAACAGCTTTGAAAAGACTTCAGTAAACACTATTTATGAATGAAAATCTTTCAGAAATTTTTCCTCAGTGGTTGTATTTAATCCTATTTAAAACATTATGACTGAAAAGGCAACCTATTCTCTTTCTTATTGTTTTCTAGTCTGCTGCAGAGACCATCATGCCAGTTATTTGACCTCAAAGCATCTTCTTTCCAAGGTCTCATCTCAGAAGCAGATGTGGCTCACAGCCTACTGGGTCCTGGGGTACAGTCTACTTTTAATGATGATACAGAATTGTCGCAAACTCATGTGACCCATTGTGAGGCTACCCTATTCCCACACCTAGATGAAAGTTCTTTTTTAAAAAAAAATATTTAAAGAACTATTTATTTATTTTATGTATATGAGTGCTTTATCCACATGTACGACTTTATGCCAGAAGAAGGCATCAAACCCCACTATAGATGGTTATGAGCCTTCATGTGATTCTTGGGAATTGAACTCAGGACCTCTGGAAGAGCAGCCAGGGTTTTAACTTTTGAGCCATTACTCCAGCCCCTAGATAAAAGTTCTTTACATCAGTTTTATTGGTTTAAGAAGTTGGTAGAGACAATGAACTATAGTACAAATACTTACATGCTGTAAGGTGTTTATAATGACTGAGTATAAGACAATTTATAGAATGTCCAAAATTCGATTGAATTTTCCCTTCAAATAGTTATTTGAGCATCTATTTTTAATCTACCTATTTCTTCACCATACCTCTATGAGACTTGGGGTATTTTGATAGTCTTTTCCATCTTCAATGATATTTCTGCACATGTATTATTTATTTCCTCATATCATTTTAATAAACTGGGCATAGATCATAAACAACCAGTCTTTGAGAAGAGTCATTATATGGAATAGCATGAGAAAATTTGTACTGATTCGTGTACTAACAGGAAACTTAGTGGAGTGATTTTTCCTTTTGTCTTTCTGCAATTTAAAAGCTTTCTGCCAAAACTACTGAAATATATGCTTCTGAATTTCATAACATGATAATGCAAGCTAAATAGAAGTTAACTGATAGCTTTTCATTATCAACATTACAATATGGCAGTTCAAAATGGTAAATGAAAGAAAACCAGGTCTTCAGTTAGGCAGATTGAAGCACTACGTAAGCAAAATACCTTAAGACTTTAAGCATAGAAAAAGTTCCAACAGAGCATTCCTCAGGAATGCAAATGTCAGTTTTCTGTACAGTTGCTCAGTATTTACAAGGGTTCTCAAAACTATGAAATCTTTTCACATGAAAAATATGAAATAATGATGTACACAGTTGTATAATAAAATACCTTCCATGTGCTTTAGAAAACATGTCTTATTTGGTAAAGAATCTATCTAGCATTGTAACATATAGTTTTAAAATCCTTCTAGAACATGTGCTTAAGGATTTGCAAACCTACTGGAGCCACACAAGAACTAATGAGAAATGCCCCAATTCATCTAGAGATGAATAAAAACTGGAAAGCAAATGGTTTGTGTGAGAAAGAACATGTTACTTCCTGGATGTGTGTTGTGTGTATTTGTGTGGGATGTTGTTCACAAGGTAGATCTCATTTTAACAGTTCCTTAGGAACCCAAGGGGGACCACACAGGCAAACATGGAAGCAGGATTCTTGAATCTCCCACTTTAAAAGTCCTTAACCAGTTGGCATCTGGGTTCTAATTCTATTACTGAAATGTACATGAGGCAAATAACAAACATATTCTTCAGTTTCCAACAATTATTCAAATTTTATCACTTTATTTAAAACTTGAGATGTTAAAAATGCTCCATCAGACGTTCTCAACACTTCTACAGATGTGGCTAAAATTGCTGTGGATTCTCACTGTTGACATTTTCCTCAGCTTAGTGTCTACCAGTACATCCAACCTGTGATTCATGGGTCACACAAAACCCAGAATCGCTATAAAGGTGACCCAGCATTAAATCATAAAGTTTCCCGAAACCCTGAGATTTTCCATTTGTCTTGTTTTGGGTGTGTGTGACTTGATTGCACAATTCTGAAGTATGAATTTTGCAAATAGCACCATTGGCACAATGTCAAAAGGTTAGACATGCCTAACCCCTACATTGATAGTGTTTAATCTTACAAATATGTGTTTTCTAAGTTGGTAGACTTTTCTGTTTGATGCAATGTGATCTATGGTTTGCACTCAGGTAATGATTGTCTGGATAATAGTCCATTATCAATGCTATCTATGGTTACTTTACTATTCCTAATACAAAGACTGCTGAGTAGGTCTCAGGCTTGCAACAGATTTAATTCCATGTGATAATATAATGATGTTAAAATGTAAAATATGACTAGCCATGGACACAATTTAATGTTAATAGAAGTCATCTGTGCTGTGGGCAAGGTATGCAGAATGAATCAGAGATTCCTGAGCTTCAGCACAACAAGCCATCATAGTCCATATGCTGCTATCTGCAATAATAAATAAAATTATAGTAAAATACATTTTATACTTTGTTTTCATTTTACTTTTTATATCTTATTTTTGTTAATAAAGGATATTTTTCCTTTTCAAACTTTTTTTGCTCTTGGTAAAGTGTCAGTCTCTGTAACATTACCCTGGCCATAAATCCTGTTGAATTGCATAACTGACTCAAATGACTTCTCTAATTACTCTTTCATCCATTCTACCTGAGTGCCATCCTTCTATAGCCTCAGCTTAAAACATCTCATTCTCTAACCTTTGCCTCATACAAAAATATTGGGTCACTGAAAGCCTATATTTTTTGATCTGAGAGGACTTATTTCACATTTTCACACCCTCGCCCTATGCTTTGTATTTCTTCTTAGTGTTAATTTAATGGTGTATTATACAATAAATCTCTTGCAAACATTCCCAATTTCCCCCACCTCCTGCCTCCATCATACCAAGTTGGAACAATTATAGTGTTGCTTGTGGTAGACTAAGATTTGCTATGGCATCAAAGTCCTAAAAAGGAATCTCTTGTTATCATGTAATGTGAACAAAGAGAGTTTCCAGAAATGATTACGAATTTTAAAGGAACACTGTCCCATATTGCATGAAAGGGTCATAAGTACCATGTTAAGTGTTCACGTATGGCAGAGATGGAGCAGATTTGACCCAAAGACTGAGGAAAGAGGGTAGAGAAACAGAAAGGG
Source organism: Peromyscus nudipes (assembly GCA_902168325.1). Classification (NCBI taxonomy): domain Eukaryota; kingdom Metazoa; phylum Chordata; class Mammalia; order Rodentia; family Cricetidae; genus Peromyscus; species Peromyscus nudipes. Next base: position 10,619 of record CABHPH010158086.1, read on the forward strand.
ATTTAAAGAGTGGAACACATCACATGCTTTTCCATAGCTGTGACTAAATGCTTGACAGAAACAACTTAGGGGAAGAAAGATACATTGAGGTTCATTATTTTGAGAGTTTAGTTAAGACTGTTTGGTCTGTGCATGTGGCAGTGGGAACAGAGCAGCTTCTTTGCCTGTGGTAGATGGGAAGTGGAGACTATGGAAGGCACTCAAACCCAGAAGAACCTTCAAAGACACTTGCAGTGACCCAATTCATCCATTGTGCCCCACTTCCTAAAGTTTCCAGAACCTTCCAACAGGAACCTTCAGAATCATCACTGCATAACTGAGACTGTTTCTGACAAATCATTCTAAAAACACTCCCTCCCCAATAGTCATTTCCTTTACTTTAAAATAATACAGCCATCAGTTGACCTACAATCTTTTGATTTATTTATTATAGCCCCATACTTTAACAAAGTACAAAGCTCTTGGAATCCTAAAATTTGCTCTTTTATGTTTTATTTTATTCTGATGTCCCTAGAACACAGTGTATAGAATAGTACTTGAGGAATATGAGACACTCAATAAGCAACTTTTGCATAAGCACAAAGAAGAACAAATCAGTAAATAAGATAACTCACAGTTGCCTCCCTCAAAGGAGCCAGTATTAAACACAACTGATGTAAGTAGAGGGAACAAGGCCAACGGTGCACACAAGGCACACTCCGGGGTGACAGGGAAAGGCATGCACATTACATGGATTTCAGCATGGTAAAACATTATTTTTTAATGTTTTAAGCTATTTCACAGGACTGTACTTTTCTGTTTTCACCTTGATGTTTTTTTAACATTAAAATTTCCTCCTTCTTTGAGAAATGAAACCCAGGGATCCTTTTTATTTTTTTCTGATGAGTGGTTGGTGGTAGTGCTGGGGATATCTCAAACATCATTACCATATAAAGACTCCTAACTTTTTCTGCATGTATATGGAGGAGTTAGAAATAATGGGTAGTATTTAAGACCAAAACACACAGTACTTTGACTGTTTTCTCTTTTGTTCCATAAAGGATTTACTTTGAAAAATTTCAAACCAAAAGAAAAATTGACATACTAGCTAATAGTCACAATTTTTATCTATATGCATCAAGCGCTGCTATTTTTACTTATATGTACATTTAGGTCCACACAAATCTCTCTCCAGTTACATTTTTCCTGAATTGCATGAAAGTAACAGCATGCCTACATGTTTTGCTATATCTCTAAAGAATAACATTTATTAAACAAAATTAAAAAATTTTCATCTCCAATTATTAATGTAATACTATCTACTCTAAAGCATACCCTTTCAAAATTTCCATTTACTTGAAGAAAAATACCTAAAGTTACTTATTTGTAGCATTAAAAAAACTAATCAACACTTCTGTTTTGTATTGATTACTATTGGTTTTTAGTCAATTTTATTTGGCAGTACCACTCACTCTACGTTTTTAGTTGTTTAGGATTTATTACATGCTTTAATTGCTTTCTCATTGCTTTGATTAAATACCCTGATTTGATTTTAAGCAAGGCATTTTGATTCATAGTTCCAGAGGAATACATGGCATGGAAGCCTAGGAAGCAGGCAGAGAGGTCATGGTAGCAGGAACAGGAGGTTGGCTAATCACAATGCATGCACATTCAGGAGGGAGGCCCAGTGTGAGCAAGAATTGGAGTTGAACTATAAAGTTTCACCCCATGTGGTGGTTTGAAAGAGAATGCCCCCTATGCTCACATTTTCCAGCTGATTTGGCAGGGAAAGATTTGGAGGTGTGGCTTTCTTGAAAGAGGAGACTCACTGGGGATGGAGGATTGAGGTATAAAAAAATTTGTTCCATTCCTAGTGTATTGTCCAATGAGAAGAGGATGAGGGCACAGAAGGGAACAATCAGATTAAACCATGTTCCAAGTCCAAGCATGCTTGGATTTGGTGTGTCTGATGGAACTGGATGGGATTCTAAAGACTTGCATAGCTCTACCCCTCCATCTCTGCCACCTGAAAAACACGTAGCCTTTCTTCCAGCTTCAATCCTGAATGCTGCTTTCAGCAGTGGACACCCCATGAATCTGGCCTTTCCGTTGGAGAAGCCCTGCTATTAAAGTTGCAGTCCACCATGTCCAGATAGCTCTCCGAGCTTGGTGCAAAATGGAGGACTCCCTTTCTTAGTGGGGCTTCCTCTTCTCCACTAACCTGAATTGGAGAGTGTCCCTAAGCTGAGATGCCTGACCTTACTTGGAGGATGAACCTGCACAGAGCTCCATGTAAACACTGTATGACTCAGCATACAAATCCCACTCTTTCCTCCCATCCACATGATAATTAGGTGCTGTGTCATGATCAATTAGCCCTACCCTCCCATAACCCTAAGAACCCTTATGTACCTTACCTCTGGAACAATAAAATGAGCTGTCTCTCTGAAGCTGACTCCTAGTAAGTTCTTCCCGTCATGTTCGTGGCCTTCAGAACCCTGCTCTCTTTTTCCTCATTGGCTGGTGGCCAATGATCTCCCCACTCCACTGCTAGTAAAGGGAGACCCACATTTTCCAACATCCTTCAGATCTCCATTGCAGCTTAGAATTCACCTTTACAGCTTCACACAGTAGCCTTGGTGTCTCTTTGCAGAGGTTCTGATCCTGCTACATATTTCTTAGCCTCAGCAGTTCTATGGGCTCGTGATTCAAGACACCATGATTACATATTTCATACCTGAAAAAAGCATCACCATGTAGGCAATGCTACCAAGTTCTGATGCCACTTGATGGAACTTGTCCCCTTAGACCACAGTTACATCAGCCTCTGTATACTGCCCCTCGGGAAACTTTTCCAAGAGCATAAACTCCTTTGGAATTGTGAGCTTAGGCTCTCTCCTTTCAAATGAATTTGAACTTTCACACATTGGTACCTGTTGTTGCTTGACTTTTATACTTACTCTTTTGGCTCTTTGTTCTTTTGGGGGACCTGCCACCCAGCTCCCAAATAAATCACACACGGAGGCTTATTATTTCTTATGAATGTCCAGCCTTAGCTTGGCTTGTTTCTTGCCAGCTTTTCTTAACTTTAAATTAGTCCGACAGTTGTGGAGCCTGCATGGAACTCAACTAGGCCCTCTGCATAGGGGAGACAGTTGTGTAGTTTGGTTTGTTTGAGGGGCCCCTGGCAGTGGGATCAGGATCTATCCCTGGTGCATGAGCTTGTTTTTTGGAGCCCATTACCTATGGTGGGATACCTTACTCAGCCTTGATGCAGGGGGAGGGGATTGGTCCTGCCTCAACTGAATGTACCAGGCTTTGCTGACTCCCCATGGGAGGCCTTACACTTTGGAAGAACAGGATGGGGGGGGCTAAGTGAGGGGGAGGGGGAGCAGAAGGAGGGATGAGGTGGGGATCTGTGGTTGGTATGTAAAATGTATAAAAAATTTCTTAAAAAAATTATTCCAGGAGCTCCCGGGATCTCTTGGAGGCTTCGGCCAGAGGCAGGAGCCTGCCGGTGACATGGACAGATGTAAAGAAAACTGTGTTTCCAGGCCTTTTAAGACCACAGTTCCCTTTGGTCCGAAACGAGTCTTGGTGACAGAGCAGATTCCTTCTCAGAACCTAGGACTGCCTGGCAGTGGCCAGGCCCAGCGGGTCCTGTGTCCTTCCAACTCCTCCCTCCGTGTCCCTTCACAAGCACAGAAACTTGTCTCAGGTCAGAAGCCAGTGCCAAAGCAGTTGCCAGCTGCCAGCGTTCCTCCACCTGTTTCCTGGCTCAGTAACCCCGAGAAGAGTGAGCAGCCACAGCCCACAGCCTCTGGAAATAATTCTGAAAAGGAACAGGCATCAAAACAGAAAACTGAAGACTCAAAAAAAAGGCAGTGGACTCTGGAGGATTTTGACATTGGCTGCCAACTAGGTAAAGGCAAGTTTGGAAATGTCTATTTGGCAAGAGAGAAGCAAAGCAAGTTCATCCTGGCCCTGAAGGTGCTGTTTAAAACCCAGCTGGAGAAGGCAGGGGTGGAGCACCAGCTTCGGAGAGAAGTGGAGATCCAGTCCCACCTGCAGCATCCCAACATCCTCAGACTGTATGAATATTTCCATGATGCCACCAGAGTTTATCTAATTCTAGAATACGCGCCCCTTGGAACAGTCTATAGAGAGCTCCAGAAACTCTCCAAGTTTGACGAGCAGAGAACAGCTACATACATCACCGAGTTGGCCAACGCTCTGTCATACTGTCATTCAAAGAGAGTCATCCACAGAGACATTAAGCCAGAGAACCTGCTTCTTGGGCCAAATGGAGAGCTGAAGATCGCAGACTTTGGGTGGTCTGTGCACGCTCCATCTTCCAGGAGAACCACGCTGTGTGGCACTCTGGACTACCTGCCCCCCCCCCCCCCCGAGATGATTGAAGGCCGGATGCACGATGAGAAGGTGGACCTCTGGAGCCTGGGTGTCCTCTGCTACGACTTCCTAGTTGGGATGCCTCCTTTTGAGGCACACACCCACCAGGAGACCTACAGAAGGATATCACGGGTTGAATTCACATTCCCCGACTTTGTGACAGAGGGAGTCAGGGACCTCATTTCAAGACTGTTAAAGCACAACTCAAGCCAGAGGCTCACGCTGGCAGAAGTCCTTGAGCACCCCTGGATCACAGCTAATTCCGCAAAACCTTCAACTGGCCAAAAAACAAAAGAGCTAACTAGCAAATCGTCTTAGGGAATCGGGGGCCATGGCCACTGCACAACTGTGAGAAATGCCCCATCGAGACCTCCCGGACCATCACCACTGCCCTCAGTTACCCTTGCTGAGCAGGCAGTCCTTGGCCTTGCATCCAGGAAGCCCCACCTGAGCACATGTGACATTGCCCAAGCCGCAAGAACCATGCTGCTTTTCCTGGTTTAGTAATCTGGAGGGAAGGTTCCACTGCAGCTGTCCCCACGGCCTCTGCCCCCAAGGTGTCCTTGTGGGGGTCTCACTGTGGGAAAGTTACCAGTCTGCCAACCTCCCCGGTGATCACCTGTGTCCGTAGCCTTCAAGTGCCTGAGTGTGTGTGTAACTTATTGAGTCGCCAGGCCTGGGAAAGCTGTTGGAATGAGTATGTAGTTTTAAATGTTAAAATAAAGATTTGTATAGACTTCCTTCTTCTTAAGTGGATCCCCTTCAGAATACCTGTTTTCAGCCTTCTTAATGGGATTCCGATCCTCAACCACCACAATGGAGCGCTCCGCCTGCCTTGGACTTGACTCAGGTGTTTCTAGAAGTTACAGGCTCTTTCTTATGTTGGAGTTCTGTCATGTATGCAAACTTGTTAAATATATAAGTGTATGTATAATCTACAAAAAAATTATTCCATCTACCTTTTGCCTCTGGGCTTTTGCATTTTCTTACTTCTGTATATCTTACTTGCATGCTTACTCCATGGCTGGCTGTGTGACTGGGTGGCTGGCCCCTAGTGTGCTTTTCATTCCTCTCTTGTTCCTTCTTTTCATCCAGATTTCTCCTTCTATTTATTCTCCCGGCCTGCCAACCCTGCCTATCCTTTCTTCTGCCTCACTATTGGTCATTTAGCTCTTTATTAGACCATCAGGCAAAGTAACACATTTTCACAGAGTTAAAAAAATGCAACATTAAAGAATGTAATACATCTTTGCATCATTAAAACAAATGTTCTACAGCATAAACAAATGTAACACATCTTAAAATAGTATTCTACCAAAGGTACGTTTGATGGCCTACTTCTCCTCTTGGGCACCTTTCTGGTTATCCCAGTACAGAGCAAGTGGTTTCTGTTTATTCGAACTAATCCCTTTAACAGTCCTAGAGACTTGGTCATCTGCACTTTCCTTGCTCACAACTTTAAGCTTGCTCACACACTATTCCTCTACAAACTTTACATTTTTAAATTTTTTTACTTTCTTTACCCATTCTTTAATAATTTCATAGATGTATACAATGCATTTTTATCATGCTAAACTCCCTTCACCTTCCAGTTTCTCCAAGATCCCTTATTTCCCCTCTCAACTTTATGTCCTTTTCTCCCTTTGTAACCCATTGAGTACATGTTTGATTTCTTTTCTTTTTCAGAAACAAAAAAAAAAAAGATTCGTTTAATTAAATTTTTCTAGGCTTGCTTGCACATTTTCAACCTGGTAAGAAAAAAGCACTTTATAATTATTGGAAGCTGATGCAGACCATCTAGTAGAAAAGTCAAACAGCTGTACTCAGGTACACTAACTTTATTTTCTAACAGACTTTTCTGCTGTGTACTTTTGAACACTTTTTAGTTTCCAGAACAGCTACCATTTTGCATGGATCCTCACCAGACATCTTTTTACTTCACTTGTTGCTCCCTTTCACTGTAGATATGCTTGAAGGTTTTAAATGCCATATTTTGTAGGTCTTTGAAGTGTTTGAAGATTAACTACCTAACTGGATTATATTTATGTATACTTAGAAAACTTAACATGACTATAAATTTGACTATCATAGAAGACAAATTCATTAGTGCTCTGCTTGTTCTCTCCATTTTATATAGTTCAGGATCTCCCATGAAAGAAATGATCACATTCACAATTAAGATGACTATTTCCATATTCATTAATGTAATCTAGACAGTCCCTCATAGAAATTCTCAGACGCTAACTGAATCTAGACAATCTCTTATAAGTACGACTTAAGGCTTGTGCCATAGTTGTCAAGCTAAAAATTAATACTACCATAGACTGACTAACTGTTGTGTAGCAATTTTCTCTGAGTCAGTATATTTCATCCTATAATGAGGAATGTTAGGAGGCAGGAGGCAGACAACTCATAGCTCTCAGGAAGTCTTTGAAGCCTACCTATACCTCCCTCCCCAAGGATATACAGTCAGTAAGGACTGCTAAGGAGAGAAGACTCTCCAACCAGCAGAGTTCACTTCCTGTAAGTGATACAGAGAGCTCTAGGGTTGCAGATTCCAAGAGTCATCACCTTGGCTGAGGTGGGTTTTTCATTGACCCATCTGCCTTTGAGTAATCTCTACTGTAAGCAGCCTTTCACCTGTATTCTTTCATGTTACCCCCAATAAGTTGGACTTTGGCAGAATCATTACTTTGGTTTAAGACTTGTCCCCTTTCTGGAGAGAAAAGATGTTTATAGTGCATCTCCCCAGGAACAGTCATACAACACCGATGAAAAGCTTTTTCAGCCCAATCTAGCTTATAAATTGTAGTTACTTCTTTATATTCACAAACACCAATAAAAAACCAGGAGGATCACAAAAAGGAAAACCTAACAGCACCAAAGGAACACAAGACAGTGCCAGAAACTGGCTTGTAAAAGCTGATCCTCCACAAACTACTTGATTAAAGTTTGGAATAATCACCCCAAAGGAGCTCATGAACTAAACACACACACACACACACACACACACACACACACACACACACACACCAGACTTTCAAACAGAATCTAAATAATAACACAGTAGCAAATTTTTTCTACAAAAATGATAAAAACCATGAAAGAGAATGAAATAGAAATTTTGGATCGGAATATTATAATGACTAAGTTAAAAATCTGAGCATGCAATGAGGTGCTCAGTACTGAGGAATAAAAAAAAATTATAAGTTCAAAAAGTTCATGTTAAATACCTAGAGAGGAAAAATAAAAAACACTGAAGAAAATCTACAGGACGGGAAAGATATTAGAAAGTAAACCAATATTATGCATAATAGAAATTCCAAAAGATCAGAAAAAGGGAAAAGAGCTGCAAGCTTATGTACCAAAAATGACAAAAGCCTGTATAAAACTATCCAGTGACTGACTATCTAAATTCATCAAGTTCTAAGAAGTCATATTAAGTGCAAAAGGATCATCATAATAATAAAATTCTCAAAAGTCAGGAAAATAATTTAATAATTGTCTAAATAAATAGACAAACTGTCTTGGTAGGGTTTTATTGCTGTGAAGATACACCATGACTAAGGCAACTCTTATAAAGGAAAACATTTAATTGAGGCTAGTTTACAGTTCAGACATTTAGTCAATTATTTTGGAGAGAAGCATAGTGATATGCAGGCAGACATGGTGATGGAGAAGTAACTGAGAATTCTACATCTTGATCCACAAGCAGCAGGAAGAGAATGAAATACACTAGCCCTGGCTTGAGCTTCTGAGACCTCAAAGCTTGCCTCCAGTGACACACTTCCTCCAACACCACACCAACACCAACAAGGCCACACCTCCTAATGGTGCCAGTCCCTATAAGCCTATGGGGCCATTTACATTCAAACTACCATACAACAAATGCCTCCTATCATCTGCAAGGAGACTTCCACATATTGTATATAGACCTTCAGCAGAAACTTTCCAAATCATATATCCAAGACTAGTAAAGCTGTTTTTAAGGAATGAAGAGTGCTTTGAGGAGATCGCCTTGGTAGTAGAGACCTTGTCTATTATGTATCATGCATAGGGCCCTAGGTTTGAACCTGTTAAAACACACACAAACACACACACACACACACACACACACACACACACACGAATCATGTATGTCTTACACACACGCACAAAGCAGAAATAAGCATTTCTTACTGGGGAAACAAAAGCAAATAAAAGCCACCATGAGATACCATCTCTGCTGTCGTTGCCTACAACAAAATAGCTGAGAGAAATCAACTTCAAGCAGATTTATTTTGTCCATAGTTTTAGAGATTCTGTCTCAGACTGGCTGATTCTATTTCCAGGAGCCGATAATGAGGCAGAATATCCTAGCAGTGGGACACATCTCAGGAAGCAGTACATCTCATGGCAGCCACAAGCATAGAACAAAAGAGGAAGGGACCAGGGACAATTAAAATATGCTTTCTAACGGTTTGTAAAATGTATCAATATTTCCCATCTATGGCCACCTTCAAATAGTCCATTCATTTGTGAATTAATCAATGGACTGATTCATTCATGAGTTATTATGCTCATGATCCATTCACCTTTTAAAAGTACTAGCAGCTAGCTTGGTGCTTGGATTTCAATATAGAGACCTGGGGAGAGGACACATTTTGATTCAATCTATAACCCTGTACTTGTTAGGTTGGCTATTATCAAAAGACAGATATAAGTCCTGGTGAGTTATGAGGGAAAATGATCTCTGTATGCTATTGGTAGAAATGTTAATTTATATAGCCATATAAAATACTATAAAGTCATATGGTCAGGAGAATCATCTATGATAGTTTTCAATTAGTAAGTTTCTGAAGTATATAGCAAGCCAAAGTAAAAAGAAAACCAGCAACTAGCTATCCAGCTAGCCATAGAGATAGATGGAAAGGAAAACATTGTCAAATCAAGTATACTCAATGCATCCAACAGAAACTAACTAGGGAAATTGAGACAATTGTTGGAGTTCCCAAGTGATCTTTCCCTCCATGTCTGGGCTGCCCATGGCTAAACTTCAGGCTTCTCTTTCCCACTGTAGGCATTTTTATATTGTGGGATAAACAATAGTCACCCCTGATGGAAATAGTTTACTTTCTAGTCGTTCTCAAGGATATGGTATTTTAACTCGGATTATGTTACTCTTATATCCTCTTTCTGTCACAGAGTTAAGGGGAGCAGCCAATCCCAGCATGAGAGACGTTGGAGGACACTATAAGACAAACATGCTTGGGTATGAAATGGGTTGGGGGTACCAATCCACTTCCAAAGCATGTTTCTTAGTGAGTTCTAACAATGCATAACAATTCACCATTATTTATTTTTTTTTTTGGTTTTTCGAGACAGGGTTTCTCTGTGTAGCTTTGCGCCTCTCCTGGAACTCACTTGGTAGCCCAGGCTGCCTCGAACTCACAGAGATCCGCCTGGCTCTGCCTCCCGAGTGCTGGGATTAAAGGCGTGCGCCACCACCGCCCGGCTAATTCACCATTATTAATGCACATTACATTTGGCCCAGAACAATAAATACATTTGATATTTTTCTTGCCTCAACTTGGCTTATTGGTTAGCTAGATATTACTGTAGGAGCAAATTTTAAAACATATTTACATCTAGTTTGTCTAATTTACATATGTCAATGCCTCTTTCTGTGTTCTCATCTTTACAATGAAATGATCAGTGCTTGTTTTTATGTATCTATAGAGATATCAAGAAGATTAGTTGAATTTTGGAATGAAAGAAGTTATGAGATGCAAATTTACAAAACAAATAAAAAGTTGTCATTATTACTTAGAAAATACTTCAAGAAACCAAAATAAAATTGGATCACACAATTTAATATCTGTATTCAAAAGATATTCATATTTGGATTCTTTAAATAGCCACTAGCCTTCCAAGCAAAACCATATTTAGGGATTCTTGGAAGATTTGGAGGTTTGGATTCTAAGTGCCTTATTATAAAAATATGAATACAGGGTTTATTTTGTCTGAGTCTTTTGGAAGTCATCTCATGATATGTAAAAAAGGGAGAAGACGTAGTCAGTGTAGCATCAGGGCTATGGCAACTGCACTAATACTATGGCTGGTGATTCAGAGATAAATAAAACAATTTTTTCCCCAGACTCAGTGCTGAACAGAACAGAGAAACAAGCTCTTTGCTTATGCTTCTCCCTTCTACATGCTCTCCCTTACTGACCCATGCCCTAGGAATCTCAGTGTTTAAGCATATTAAGATACAGACATCAAAATTGACACCTAAACATTGTTATCTCCATCAGCAAGCAAAGCCAGATAATGTCAGTGCTGTGGCAGCACCCAGAGCACTGACATTATCTGGCTTTATCTCCTGATGTCATCAGAAAGTGTCAGAAATTTGCAATAGTTATTTGTTAAAGAACGTATGTTAGGAATGGAGCATGAGTTACTCATGTTGTTATTTCACAAATCAACTGGTTATGGAGACATTGATAGTATAATATGCATGTGTCCCTAGATAACAATGAAACGGCTGTTGCTTAGAAAGTTATAGAAATGTCCTCTGACTACAACTCTGCTTCCTAGACATCCAAATAAGCATTTGTGATGTATTAACATTATTGATATTGAAGGCCATTTTCCCTAACACATCATACTTACCAGTTAATAGAGAAAATTCCATTCATGGAATATTAGAATTTTAGGCTTTATAACAATAATGATCATCATTATTTAGGATATGAGATCTTGGAGCAGATAGAGACGTGTGAGTATTCAGAGACAGGTAATACTTGGGGGGCGGTCATCAACCTAAGACAGAGCGCTTGTGTGGCCTGGGCAGGTGTCTCCATGATGGGTAAGGTGACCTGCTGACATCCCACGCAACCTAAGTCAGAAGCTCATTTTTTAGTAAAAAGGGGGGACCTGTAGGGCCCTGGCTCCCCATATTTGAGTAAACTGCCGCCTTGCTTGCCGACCTTGACCAGATGTCCTCCCTATGCTGATTCCCTGCTGGCTTCCTTCTCACCTCACGATCACCGGAGGTTCTTCACCGGAGGTTCTTTGTTCCTGTATCCTGCATTTGGTGTAAACAGCTTAGGTGCAAGAATGTAGAACATTGGGTAGTGAACTTCTGCCCTCCAGGGATCCTCCATTGTGCTGTAAGCCTGTATTTAAGGTTCCTCCCTCCTTCAATAAATGGCATTTGGCATTCTGCTGTGGCAAATGACTGCTGTCTTGTCTCTTGTCTATTTTTTAATCCACAGCCCCTTGCTCAGACATGGTAAATGGTTTGCAGTAACGCGGGCGTTACCGCAACAGAGACGGTTATGACATTTGGTAGTAACAGCAATTTGGTGACCCACAGGTAGCACATAACTTAGTTATTTGTGGACTAGCATTGAATTTCTATTCTATTTTGATAATAATGGGTGATTTATTCAGAAATGATTAGTCAGAAAACACTTGGATCAAGCATTAGATTGTATTTGCTGGATATTGGACCACCCTTAAATTTAAGTATTTAAGACATCAGCAACATTTATTTATTTATTTATTTATTTATTTTATAATCTGTTGGTTCACAATATGGGTTGAACTTCACTGGGTGCTTCTTCTTGGGGCTTGTTGTCTCATATATATATGCTCAGTTTCTAGCTCAGCTGAGGCTGGCTGCTATCTTAGTTAGGGTTTCTGTTGTTGTGATCAAACACCATGAACAAAAAGCAAGTTGGGGAGAAAGGAGTTTATTTGGCTTACATTTCCACATTGTAGTTCATCACTGAAGAAAGCCAGGAATGATCTCAAATAAGGTAGGAGTCTGGAGGCAGGAACTGATGCAGAGGCTGTGGAGGGATGCTGCTTAATGACTTCTCATAGCTTTCTCAAGCTGTTTTCTTATAGGACCCAGGGCCACCAGCCCAGGAATGGCAATACCCACAATGTCCTGGGTTCTTTCCCATCAATCACTAAATAAGAAAATGTCTTACAGCTGGATCTTATGGAAGCATTTTATCAATTGAAGTTCCCTCCTTTCAGATAACTAGCTTGTGTCAAGTTGACATAAAACTATCTAGCACAGCTGCCTAAGATGTCCTTTTAGCTGTGACAGCTAGCTCCTCTGTGGAGTTTTTAACTCTCCAGTGAGGTGGCTTAGACTTTGTCACAATGGCAAGTCTCCAAGGGAGCAAGAAGATACATTCAAAGTCTCATACCCCTGGATTCAGAACAGATAGATCTCTCTGTCACTTGTTTTCCATTAAATTCTAGTGAGTAAAAATTACAAGGCCAACTTTTATTTCAAAGGCTGTGGACCAAGTATCCACCTCCGATGGAAAGTCACATTATAAATTCTGCAGTATTGGAAGGAGGATAATTCAGCCATTTTCATAGTCTGTTAAAGCTTCTTTTAGACTAAGTCTTTGACTCTCAAGATCTACTATGAAATTACCTACTTTTTTTGAGCAAACTTTGTTCTAATGACCTTCCAAGAGGACATAGCAAAGCTTTAATAACAATCCTTTAGAAGTCTCATTAATAAATATGGAGCACATGTCCCCTGACATAATGTGAAACAGCTTCAATGGGTTGGATATCTTAGAACAATCAAGAGTTTGAAGATGAGACAGAGTATTGGAAGGATCAATTACCAGTGAATTATAGCATAAGCCAGCTGGTGTTCTTGGGCAATGAGGAAGAACTGAGCAGGTTGCAATAGACCCAGAAGTAAGAGCCAGGCTTGATATTGCCATGCACGATTCTCTTTTGAATCTGCACAAAATGCTTCATGCTTATTTCTTATATTTAATTTCCCTGTAAGCGAACTAAAATAAATCGCAGTGAAGTGTAGTGTTTTGAAATAATCCCATAGTTTTCAAGTGCTCTTGAGCAATGGAAAGCAACAGGGCTCTGTGTACGTTTCTCCACTGACTTAACACTTATTGTTTTTTGCTGCCTGGAAGAGTTCTCTTTAATTGATACTTGGCTTGATATGCTTTTAAATTATTAAAGATTGGAGGCACTCATTAAGTAAGAGATTAAAAGACATGGTAGACACGGCTAATTATTAAAGGCCCAAGAAGGGACATGAAATGCATTTTATCTGAGGCTTTAGTGGATTGTTAAAGTAAATGAATGGTTTAGTGATAAACCAGTCGGAGTTAATCAATTGAGCAAAACTATAGGGAAGCTATTTGAGTCTAGATTTGAAGGGTTTATAAGTAATCGTAGTGAGAGGCTTACAGCTGCTCCCAATTTCTTTAATTTAGACTGCTGAGCTGCTAATTGGCCAGGAAATTGGGCCCAAGCTCTGGAGCTAATGTTGACTAGCAGAAGGCTACTACTTATGGGTCATTGTGAAGAAAGTCTGGGTTGCCAACCATTAGCAGGTCAGAGTTTGAGTGATCTGTGATTTAAAGGATGTCTTGTTTCACTCTGGTGGGCAAATCTCTCAGGCAGCCCACTTTTAACTTCCTGAGTTTTCCAGCTTCTCCAGTGCTCTTTTGAACTTCCAATAGTGAGCAGTGTCTTATTTTTGCTGCTTCCTAAGAGGGAAAGCTGGCTGTTGACATAGCCACTGTTGGCCAGTGAGATTAGTAACATGATACAGAGATTTTCACCACCTCAAAGTCCTTGCTTCAGCATGGCTCAGATAGGTAATGACTTGAAGCTATTCTGACCTGACAGCTGTTTAGAGGCCCATTTGAAGGGAACTATTTCTCGGTTTGCCCCCAGACAAGGGACATGTCACTGCTTGGATTGCAAAATGTCATCTCTGTTGGAATTCCACATAGCAGTAAGGCTCACAGATGAGTCACCATTACCAAGGCTAAAGTAACAGTAACATGTTCCCTAGAATTAGAAACATTTGGCTGGCTTTTATGACAAGGGTTTGAACCCTGTGGAAAAATAAATATTGAGTTAGGTTTTTTTCCCCCAGAGTAAGGCATTCTACTTATATAATTAACTAGTTCAAGACACCAGGGCACCATTTGATGTATTACTAAAATCGACCTTGGCTTCAGAGAAGATACACTTAATGTTCCTTCCTCAGGCCTCCAATAATTTTTCAGGCCTCCATGTTCTGTGTTTTTTAATCACTATTTAATGAATATATTCAATCAGAAACACGGTTCTTCTAGTCACCCATGGAGTACTTCACATATTAACAAAGACGGAGTTTTTGGTGCAGCCATTGAGGACTGGGTAATTGCCAGCTTCGTAGAATTTGTGGTAAGAAACTCAGTGTTCAAACCCCACAAACAAAGCAGAGCCAAATGTGAGAGTGGAGTGGGGTAACAATGAGAGGAATGGAAGATGGCACTCTGGCTGACAAGCAGCCTTAGCTCAGAACCTGTACGCACATAAAGAACTGTGAGGGGAGGGTATACTCTAAGGCTTCAAGTCACTGAATGTAGCCTTTCTTCTAAATGTGCGTCGAAGACACATCAGGGACTCTCATACTGCTTTCTGTGGCATAACCTTTATTTCCTTTGCTCGAATGCATGCCCATTATAGGAAAGAGAATAAGCTGTTTCTGGCTTTATGTTAAATCTTGCTCTTAAAAGTGGGTAAATGTTTCACGTGTGGAGTGAATTTGTCATGTCCAGCTTTTCATCATCTTGACAGTCAGCTGTGCTAACACAGGTTTTTTGGAATGTTCTCATCTTACCTCCTGGGCAGTGCTTCCTGGAAAAGCAGTACACACTTCTGTAGCTCCTTTTCTGTACACCCTCACTTTGTTGAAGCTATGCTGAGAACATGGTGGTGGACTTTTAGTCATCTTTGAGCTCCTCTGAGCACAGGATTGAATTTCTATTATAAACTGTTATTGTTATTGATTTCACAGTTCCAAGTCCGAGGTAGGAGACAACTGACTCATCTGTCTTCATATATGGCTCTTTGGTATTAGTAAAGAAAGCATGTGCTCTAGGCTTCCCAAAATAAGTCCTTCAAACAGAAATACATAGTGAAGCCAAATGATCAAGGAGCGCCATGACTGGATGATTCTACTGCGTTACACGGGGAATTAGTGGATAAAGGGTAACACCCTTGTCTGGGGTGCCCTCCTTGCTCATACTGATGATGCAGGAAGGTTTATTAGACTGAAGGACAGAGTGTTTCCATTTTTTCTTTCCATTTCTTCTGTCTGTCCTTCAATACTTTTTTTCATTTTCTTTGAAATGTTTTCCTAACTCTATTCAAGTTTAACATAAAGTCAGACACATGTTATTTTCTTTCTTAAGATAGGCATACACTGGATGTAACAACAATCATAAAAGAGAAGAAAGAAAGATTATGCCACAAAAGGCAGTATTAGGTCCCTGATGTGCCTTTAGGCACATAATTAGAAGGGTCATATTCAATTACTTGAAACCTACATTTAGGGTGTATACTCCCAGCACATCCCTTTACCTGCATGCAGCATTTTAAAAAAGATTTTGTCAGCCAGTGCCATCAACTATTGTTGACTTTTTTGTATTTTGACTAAACATTCATTTTTATCTTTCCTGTTGCATGTGGAGAATTTATTTGTAAAGGAATGCTTATCTGTTTCTCTTAGTAGTTCATGGAGTATTAGAAGACAAAAGTGAGCTTCTTGAATGCATCAGTGTTTCCTCTTCCATACTTTTTCTTACCTTCTTACCGCATCTGGATTTTACACACACACACACACACACACACACACACACACACACACGCACGCACACACACACAATTGTTAAATACAGTGAATTTGGAGAAAATAGTTTCTTTAAAAATTTCAGAGAGAACATATCTCAGTCTTTTGAAACAAATGAAGTTTTTTTTTGTTGTTGAAAATAATCTAACAGTGGGAATTTTAAATGTACCACCAATCTAGTAATATAATGTTCAAACACCTCTAATAGTGACAGCACTTTAACAATCTTCATTTGGAAGTGGTAGAATATTGTTAGTTTATGAGATGGTTGAGGAATTAAAAAGTTATAATAGACTTGCAGTGAATTAAGAATATACTTATGTGAAAAGTCTGTCTTGAAGTACTTTCAGAAGGTAAATGACTGAACTCACTAAGCCTGATAGAATGAGACAACAGGTGAATATTTGGGAAGATGCCAAAACCTGGGGTGCTTGGGTTAACATCAGATTCACTCCTGTACACACAGCTTTGTGCTTCCTTCAAAACGCAAAGTGTGGAGGGTTTCCTTGGTTCCATCCTGTTGCTCTGTGTAACAAATTGTTCTCAAGTGGCTTCAGTGTCCCAGTGCTCTGCTGCTGTGTGCTCTGTTCTGGATGACCAGCATGTACACCTCTGACAACTGGTGGGAAATGCAGACTCAAGAGCAACACCCAGGGCTTTCAATCAATATTTCCATTCAACAGGGTCCTAGTGTCCCACATGTGCATTAAACTGAACACCACCAGTCTTAATGTATGTCACTAAAACATGGACTCTAGAAGCTGGACAGATGGGTCAGTGGTTAAGAGCACTTGCTTCTCTAGCAGCAGACCTGAGTTTGATTCCCAGTACCTACTTGGGTGGCTCAGAGCCACCTGAAACTCCAGTTGCAGGGGATTTTACACCCTTTTCTGGCCTCTGAGTGTACCTGCACACACATAGTGCATACAATACTCTCGGGCACATACATATACTCATAAGATGAATAAATAAGCAAATAAATAAATAGTTTTTTAAAATGTACATGAATTCTGATTATGTATGACTAATACCATTTGAACAAACAATTGTCAAATCTTTTTCAAGAAAGAAGAGCTTACATATTTAACAAAACAGCTTTCTAAATGTCTTTCACTAGGGCACAGTCTGTCTTTGGAAATTAGTTTATATCTTCTGAAATTTATTGTGCAACTGACAGAAGCAAATGAGCAAAAAAGAAAATTGAATGCCAGATTAAAATAATTTCTTTATTTTTGTTCTGTGTAGAAGTGACTTTTCAATGCAGTATTTTTTTTATTCTTTGGAGCCTGTCCTGAAACTCACTCTGTAGCCCAGGCTGGCCTGGAACTCACAGGGATCCGCCTGGCTCTGCCTCTCGAGTGCTGGGAGAGGGATGACTTTGCACATTGACTGATGACTTTCGCTGAAGTGTGCTCATCTGTCCCAGTTGTGTTTTCAGGCCAGCACACTAGACTGCTGAGGCTCAGAGGAAACCCTGTCCAGTGGTGTCCCAGTGGATGCGATCTTCATGAAAATGGGAAAAGTGGCAATGTCCTTTTAGAACTGGGCTTTTGATTGATGGGTCATGTTGACACCCACACCTTCCACATCCCGCCACACTTTCCGTATGTTGTCAAACTCTGTTTCTTTTCGGCCTTTTACTTGACTTCTATTTATGTCATTCTTTAGTGTAGGGAGGAAGTATGCTAGGAACGGAATGAAAACAAAACTTAAAGAGGTATTTCCTCGACGACAGCTTCCGTCAGCTGCTTCCTTCCTCTTTCCCACACCCCTTCTCTCTTTCTTTCTATTTCCATTTTTCTTTAAAAACAAAAACAAAAACAAAAACCTCTGATTCTTGTTTGTTGAAGGAATTTCCCACATCACGGGTTGGGTACTGTGATTTAAGTCCTGTTCCTGAGGTTCAACACCATTGCTCAGACAAGTTTGATAGATACTTAACTTCAGACTCTACAAAGGATCAAACCAATGGTGCTAAATTGGCTTTATTGTGGTTTAGGTCAGCTACTATTCCCTGTCAGATGCATGGTTCTGGGTCTCTCTGCCCTAGTCACCCCTAGGTCAGTCAAATATGTAAAATCTTGGAGCTTCACCTCCCATTGATACCTACATCCAACTCCATCTAAGTGCAGCAATGGCAGTTTAGTGAGGAGCTATTCCAGAAGGTGATAGCTTTCTCGAGTGTGATGCAGCAAAATATACATTTCCTGGCATGACCGCTCCATCTCCTCTCCACCCAGGTTTCAGAGAATATCACATCCACTCACATATCTTGGAAGTTGTGCTTTCTACTGGCAATTGTTATTGTGTTCATTTTTTTCTAAGTGACCTCGCTTTCCCCCTCTTTCCTGTCATACTAACACCTGAGGCACATGGAAATAAAATCCGTCCCAACACACCCAGCAGCTTGACATGCCTTCTGTTTGCATTTTTGACTGCCTGGAAATTAATTAAGAGATGTTGATTTCAAAGTGCTTCTTTTTCTAAGTTTCTCAAATATTTAAACAAATTTTA
This sequence comes from Peromyscus nudipes, assembly GCA_902168325.1. NCBI lineage: Eukaryota > Metazoa > Chordata > Mammalia > Rodentia > Cricetidae > Peromyscus > Peromyscus nudipes. The sequence goes on from CABHPH010158086.1 coordinate 29,193, forward strand.
TACACTTTTTTTTATTTCCCCTTTCTCTCTGTTTGTAATAAGATTAATTATGTGAGGGGCACTGCTGCTTATCCCCATGAAGGAAAATCTAAAACGAGGGATTTCAGCCTCAAGAAGGCTATTTTGTCCTGTTTCCGATGTTCTAAAGGGATTAATTTACCATATCGTATAGCCCTGGAAGACTGTGATAATTGAAAACATCCATATTCATTGCATGTTCAAAGGGATCTGTCTGACTTTGTAATGTAAAAAGTGCATTTTTAACCTGAACGGGGACCTGCATCTGCTATTGCTTAATCCTATTAGTCGGACATTTCCAAAGCTTTAGTGTATAATCATTAGCTCGTGTTAATCCTGAGACATGCCTCCAGCTTCTGCCTGTCAGAAGGAATCCCTGCAGGGAAATGTGGAGGTGCTGATAGCACACCACCAACTAATCTTATCTTAAATGCTAGCAGAAGCCTCTATCTGTGAGAGCCAGGGAATTAAAAACAAATTTTTATGGGTATTGGATAGCAAGGTTCTCTCTGTCTCTCTGTCTCTGTCTCTCTGTCTGTCTCCTTTCTGTGCTCCTCTTTTTCACTGTTCTCTGTTATGTGGTGTGAGAACTGTGTGGAAAGGTGGAAAGGGGGACCTATTTAGGTCTGTTGCAACAGAGGAGCTTCCTCATTAAATCACTCAGGATACTTGTCAGGTGTTCTATCATTTTAATTCCTTGACGTCAGAAAGTGAAACCAATCCTGTGCTTTGTGCCACTGTGGGTTGTAAAGATGACAAGATGTGTCTTAAGTTTATTGTCCCTCCCATCACATGGCCCCTGGAGACTCTAAACTCTGGGTCCCAGGCATGAATGGAAGCATGCCTAAGCAGAGAGGAAAATTGCCACAGACTGCTAACATGGGAGCGTTTTAAAGATTGAGTTGAAATTGGGTGTAAGGAAATACGTGGGTTTGGGGGTTCTGTAAGGGGTCTGTATAAATGTGACTGAGTTTATAGCTGTGTATTTCAGATCACAGTAGACTGTGGGTAAGGAAGCTCCTCCCTTTCATATGGAGATTTTTGACAAAGGATGTCAGAATATTTCTTCACTGATAATACATTTTAATGTGGCAATCACTGTGCTAGTCGCTGGGGTTTCTACAACAAATATATTCTTATCTTGATACAGCTGGGGAACCAGTGATCAAAGAAGAAATAGTAATGAAAATGTTTACACGGGGTGGTAATTACTAAAATGCTGTTTTCACATTTTATTATTTCAGTCTCTTGATAAGATAATCCTGGGCATTGGTGAGATGCCTCCAAGAGAGCTGAGAGTTTCCTTTCTTATAGCTTATTACTTCCTTTAAAACCTGAAGGCAACCAGGGGACTACACCTTGTCTCCACCTAAGATTACCCTCTATTAACTAAACGTTAGAGATAGTTCTAAATTCAAGTGGTATTTTATTTCATAACGGCATGATTTCTAGCACTATGTTTTTGTGAGACTGTTCCTAGGGAGACAGGAACAAATGTCTACTCACCTAGATAGGACATTCTGACAGAATGAAGGGAAGATTCCATCAGAGTCCGACTAATGAACCAGAGTTTATTGAGGTTACTCACAGTTGTACAGGTGAAGTGAATGGCAAATTATCTTTAAGATTCCTTTAAAAATCAAGAGCCCCTGTAAAAAAAAAATATGGCAGTAACTTTTCAAATATTGTGTTGTAATTGGTTGATGCTACTAGGGCAACAAAATGTATCAGTCTTGTATATTCCTGGATATATGATTTGTTCATTAAAAGATTGAATTATGTAGAATGATTGTTTCTGGCTGCATATATATCTGGCTGTGTTTTACAAATACCATGATTTGAGACTGATACCAGAGGAACTGAATAAGAATTTCTGAGTTATTATAATATCCACCAAAGGTTGAGAACCTCTGTTGAAATGAACAAGTCAGATTTGGAGTTTTGATTGCTTTTATTAGTTATAAGTATAATATGTAAAACATGTAGTCTCTATGCATTCAAATTTTCATCCTCATGCAGTAGGGTATCCTGTCCCTGTGTAGTTTGAAGTACTCTTCAAATCCAAATCACATGGCTGCTGACAGATAATGTCCCTCTCTACCAAGGCATAGTGAAGGTAGTGACGTTATCACCTACAACCTCTGTGAGCTGACTCCTTTGTACTTCCTTCTAGGTCTCTGCTTATTTCAGGAGTATATGCCTTAGATCAAGACCCCACAGAAGGCAAAGGCAGGAGCTGGGTCACACAGAAGTCTGTTTCACACTCTGTCTTTGGACCTAGATTTGGTTCTTGGCTCCACTATTTCTAGTACTGTTGTTGGGTAAGCATATGAATTTGAGATTATTACAATCTTTATTCTCAGTCACCAAACATTTGATTAGAGCAGGAAAGGTCAGCATATAAAAAAGAAAATTTCCCTCCTCAAAAACCTTATATCCTAAAATGGGAGACTAATAAACAAGATGCAGTTTTCTTTTCAGTTTTGAAAACCCCAGTCATCAGTCTAAGCAGGATCAGCTCGTCTACCCATTCCCACCCCTGGCTCATTTCTGCCTGTCCTGAAGGACAGCAGGAGTTAAACAGTCTTGGAAAGCCTGTCCTTGACCTTAGCCATCCCCGTTGTTGGATTTCTTCTAAATGTAGTCTATGGCTTTGAGTTTCCTCCATGACTGACAGGGTATAATTCCAGATCATGATTTCTGAGTTTATCCTAGCCAGCAACACCTTGGCCTTCTGGGACTCTACCCAACCAAACCCCCTGGGAGTTGGACCAGATGCTTTCAGGGCTTTTCTGGTGTTATTGGAGAATCACTTTTGACCCAGAACTTCTTCCAAGATGAGAAGTAAGTAGAGATTTTTCTGAACATTAACACATTAACCACCTCTCCTAATAATGGCCTTCCATGACAGGTTTAATATCAAAATTAATTTTAAAAACATTTAAATCATAATTTTCACCATGTACTAAGAAAATATTAACTTCTGACCACTAATTTGAAAGGGAATCATAACCAATCTTAGCTACTAATATTTATTTACTAGTGACATTCTGCTATGCAAACAGGATACTCTGCCAAGCCAGATCGGGAATTTGCTTGTTTTCCAAAAAATCTAGAGGTGTTCATAACTTAAACAAAAGCAAATGTAAAAAAAAGTAAATGTTTTAAAAAATTCTCTCCTATAAGAGAATTAAGTCTTATCTTAAACACAGAAGAGGCATTTGCTTCTGATTTCTTCTATATTCAAGCCTAATGTTAAGTGTGCCCACTTGCTTGTAGTGTAAACATAATCTGGTGTCACTATCAACTCAACAGTGATGGTCTAGAAAGATCTTGCTCCAGAGACTCTTCTTCCATTGTGGCTCAATAATCTGTTGCAAGTTCTGGGCAGTTTTAAAGAGAAGGGTTGCCTGTCTGAAACCACCTACCATAATGTTACCTTGTTTACTTCCTTCTTGTAGGAGAGGGTTTCAAAAATACACTGAGTTTATTTTTTGAATAATAAGGCTGAGTTTAGGTCTGTGACATTTGATGCAGATTCTGGGCTGGCCGTAACTTCAGTCTGGCTCCAAAAGCTCCTAAGCCTTCTGTACACTTCTTTGTAAAATGAGCTTTAGTAAAGGGGCTTATCAGGAATTCCTGCCACTCTCCCGAAGTGACTTCTGATAGCCTTGGCCTCAATTTAGTATGGTCCTACCTGATTAATTAACCTGGACCACACCCTTTCCTGTAGTAATTCTCTATACAACAACTCCCATTCTGATCATTGGTTTTAAATTTCTCTAGTCCATGCTGTGTTTGAAGATTGAGCCCTATCTTTCTCTCTCACTGTACAGTCCCGAGACAGCTGTCTTTGCACCCATCATGGTGGGCCTGAACAAAGTCTTCCTGATTCTGGTTTGGTATACACCTCTGAATATGTTTTTCTTTAACACATACATGTGGTGAGGTAATCACAATAGCTCGTTTCAAGGTCACAAAAGCTCTAACATTTGAATCCACACAGTGGCATTTAGTTGAGGATATTTCCCATCTCTCCATGCTCATTTTTCTTTTTTTCCAGAGAGCCTTCCCCATCTCCATTCCCCCTCCTTTGCTATTCTTTGCTCCACTCACTTGTCTCTGCTCATGACAAGAAGGAGTGCCTCCACCGGACCAATTCATCAAGTCATGACACCAGCAGAGTCTCATTCCCTCTGACAGTTGTCAATTTAAAAGGCAAGAGAAGATTTCAGTGTGGGGGTGAGGGACGTGAATGGCATTAGTCATCATTACCCTGAAGCGACAAGGGTTTGCTGTAGCTGTTCCCTCATCAGACTTCTCATGACTATGCCCCGAGGATCACCCCCATCACTCTAAATAGTCATGACACAGCCGATGTATAGGTTAAAATGATGAGCAAGAGAGACAGGCCTATCCCAAAGTAAATAGCCTGAATTAGAGGCATTACAACAGTTAATATGTCAGGTCCCTGCTGGGAGGCCATAGATCCTGTGTGGTCTGTTTCCCCTGAATATTGAAATTGATTGTGCCTTGGGCAACAGAAGGGCTCATGGGGGAGGGGGAGCAGAGAATTCATCCTTCCAGTCACATGGATCAAAGAGAGCAGATAGTGTTATGTGGAATTATATGCTCTGAAGGTGCAGGAAATAGAATTTAATAGAGAGATGGAATATAGTAAAAGAAGCCCTGAGTCTTAGCCAGTGTCTCCCCAGGCCACACTATCCAAGGAGCATAAATTCGGTCATGCTCCCACCCAAATCACATTTCCCTGGCAAAGCTTTAACTTACACCACTTTCTTCCTCTACTTGCCAACTGTTTTTAGGAGCCTTCAGGGGATGCTTCCCATGGATTTACACACAGTGCTTTTGAAACCTACAGCTGAGGTTTTCCTCCACCCCTTCTGCTTACCTTGGAGATATCTAGCAGAATAAGATAACAACTCTTGAGCTATTCCTCAGTGCCAAATGCAAAGGACACCATTGCCACTGTGCTGCCACTGGCACTGCCATATTGTTTTTAATGTTACCAGGTATCATGGTGTTATTGGTATTTTACTCTTTATTTGGGGGGCCCTCTACCAAGCTCCCAAATAAATCACACACAGGGGCTTATTCTTACTTATGAATGCCCAGGATTAGCTTGGCTTCTTTCTTGCCAGCTTTGCTTAACTTAACTTAACCTGTCTGTCTTTTGTCTCTAGGCTTTCCCTTTTCTATTCCTGTATACCTTTGTTTCTTACTCCGTGGCAGGCTGTGTAGCTGGGTGGTTGGCCCCTGATGTCCTCCTTCTTCTCTCTTCTTCCCAGACTTCTCCTCCTATATCTTCTTTCTGCCTGCCAGCCCCGCCTATCCTTTCTTCTGCCTTGCTATTGGCCAGTTCTTTATTAGACCATCAGGTGTTTTAGACAGGCGCAGTAACACAGTTTCAAAGAGTAAAACAAATGCAACATAAACAAAAGTAACACACATTAAAATAATATTCTACAAAATTCCCCCCTTTTTGTCTAAATAAAAATGAAAGGGTTTTAACTTAAACATAGTAAGACTGTACACAATAAAAATTTTCAAGTAAAGATTACATTCACAATATTTTGTCCATTTGTAGTTAGAATATTCAGAGAAAATAATGCATTATCTATCCTATCATAGTGAATCCAAAGTTTTACACCTAACTTACTTTTGATCACACTGTGCTAACCTGTAATATACATTTACATGCACAAACTAGCTGTGATTTTCTCTGTTTTCCATTCATATAAAAGTACAAATACCCTTCATTTTGGATTCTTATTGCCTGTGTATGTATAATTCAGGATACTGATGTTGCTGAAGATTGTGCTAATATGGCTCATAAGAAACATCTTCATTACAGGAAATTTCCTCCTTGAAATTAGTACATGCACTGCCTCTTGAACTTAACACATGTACTGCCCAAGCTCAGATCCTCCCTGCACAGATTAGCATCTGTCTGTTTCTGCTGAATTGCCATGTTCTTTATGGTTATAACAAAAGCATTACACATCTACATTTATGAAAACTCAAAAGAAACCCCAAACCCAGCCATCCATTATCCTTATCTACATTTTGCTTTCATCCTTTTTATTTTTGCTTTTTAAAGGAGATTCAAGTAATTTTATCATCATCTCTTTTATTATTTTATGGTTCATTTACCTCAAAGACAAGTTCAAAGCCAAAATAAAAGAGGAAGTGAACATGTCCTGAATAGCCACCGAGTGCATAACTTCCTCCTCTTAGTACTGCTCACAAGACAACAGCCAAGAAACTTACTAGAAAACCACAGATATTCCAGACTATGTGGGGAGAGTAAGGGGAACTACTTAGCGGCAACATGAGGAAGGAGCTCTCACAGAGTTCCTCTGAGAATGCACATCCAATTGGGATGCCAGAACATAAGGGAAACCATGAGCATCTGTGATAGTCTCTAGGACACACTGAGTGAAGAAAGCCTACTGGGTTAGGAGGTTATAGGAACCAGGATGTTCCAAGAGTGCACTTGCTGGAAGGACTAGAAGGTTGGCAAGACAATGGATGTTTGCAGACTTAGGTGCTCACTAGACTCACGACCTATTTCTTGTTCTGCACTAGTAGCCATCTGTGTGCAGCTGGCCATGTAACTTAATTTCCTGAGACTCATACCTAACTTGCAGAAGTAAGAATGACATGGAAGAGAAATAGAGAAACTAATTATTTTTTCTCATCAAATTTATATTGTACATTTTGTTTCCATGGCATCTTGAATAATAAAGAGAATGAACTAGAGAAAAATCAATTCAGGAAAAAAAATAAACAATAATTCCAATTCCTTGAACAGAAAACTTCATTTTTCTGTCTTTTTCTTTTTGTGATCACTCATTTTTATGTAGATTGATGGTGACAGTTTTGTTTATTTTAATAATTTTTATCTTAGTTACTTTTATATTGCCATGATAAGACACCATGATCAAGGCCATTTATAAAAGAAAACATTTAATTTGGGGTTCACAGTTCCAACGGGCTAGAGGCCATGATGATCATGGCAAGGGGATTGGTAACTGTCAGTCAGGCATGGCTCTTGAGCAGTAGTTGACAGCTCACATATCCATCCACAACCACGAGGCAGAGAGATACTGGAGATGATGTGGGCGTTTTGAAATCTCAAAGCCTGTCCCCAGCAAAATACCTCCTCAAAAAGGGCCACACTTCCCAATCTTTCTCAGACTGTTCCACCAACTGGAGACCAATCATTTAAACACACTATGAGAGTCATTCTCATTCAAAATAACAATTTTTTTTACAGAAACTTAAGTCTATTAATTTATATTTTTTGGTGTCACTTTTATTGTCTTCTCATATCACATAATAAATAAATAACTCAAACTGACCCCCGTATTTTAAGAGAGAGAGAAAGAATGTAAAGTTATGTAGATGGGAGGTGGGGGAAGATCTGAGAGGAGCTGGGGCATGGGAAAAGATCTGACCAAAATATATTGCATGAAATTCTCAAAGAATAAACCAAAACAATATTTTTAAAACACATAAATTTAAATGAAAATCTTCCAGTTGAAGTTATGACCATGCCTGTAATCTAGAACTCAAAAGGCTATGGCAAGAGGGTTGTGAATTTCATGCCTGCATGGCTACATTCAGAAAATTTTGTTTCAAAATAAATGAATAAAGAAACAAATTAAGACTGTTGGAATCTGATCTTCCAATTAATATGTTAGCAATTTAAAAATAATCTCTGAGGTCGTAAATTGTCCCAGATCATATGATTGTGTTTTCTTTATGAAAGAGACATAATTATGGAAGAATATAGAGAAAGGAGGTATGAAAAGAGCACTGAAGTAATTACACACAGCATCCTAGTCCATGTTTTCCCCTTCTCAAGGATCACACCAGTTTCAATTTCTGCTGTAAACATTTACAGTTTTTTTCTAAATAAATTCAAGTATACTTATGTATTATGTAAAGCATTTGTTTTCCATAATTGCCATAATATGCTTATTATTGTACAACTGTTTATACTATGTCATAGATATTTTTACAGTATAACTACATATTTGCAGCAATTTTTAATTATTAAGAAAATGTTAATGCTATTGCTAAGTGTTCACATACCACTGTGATGGCCACTTCGTCGCCTTTTTCAAATTTTCTATTTTCAGTACTTTTACATTGATTATTTCTTATACATGCATTTCAGTGCCCTGGGATCACATTATTATTATAGGATAAATTCCTGGAAGTGGAGTCACTAGGTTTACTACCTATGTGCATCAACTTTGATGGGCATTGGCGAATTTCCCTTCCTAGAATCTTAGCCACTTCAATAGCATGAGAAATGTAGCCTGCATGTTCTCCAAGCACGTAAGATTGACATGGCTGTTGTCTCTAATTTTCCTATTTTAATATGAAGAATGGTATTTGTTATTAAATGTCTATTTCCCTCATTGCAACATAGAAAACCTCTAAAATCACTCTTCAATACTGTTTCTTGACTCTTGTACTACAGTTTTATGTAGTCTTCAGTTTCTACTTCATTTCTATCAGCCTGTTATTCTAAAAATTAATTAAATTGATGTTTATTTAGTCAAACTGGATTTGTTTTTCATGAATGTTGTAAAGTATATCATACAGATTTCAATTCAGTTCAGGAGACTTCAGGTCAGGTGACGGTGGCTGCATTTCTCAGTCCACTCTGCTCTTCTGTGACTGTTACAGTACTGTGCAGTATAGATAGTAGAGGAAGGAGTTCTGAAGCAGTGTACATAGTAACACAAGATGATAGTTCACTGTGGTGGTATTGTGTTCCCCAAAATATTGTGCACCCTAATAAGCTTATCTGGGGTCAGAGACAGAACAGCCACTAGATACAAAGGCTAGAAAATGGTGGCACTCACACCTTTAATCCTAGCACTCCAGAGGTAGAAATCCCTCTGGATCTCTGTGAGTTCAAGGCCACATTAGAAACGGCCATGGTGACACATGCCTTTAATCCCAGAAAGCGAGCCTTTAATCCCAGGGAGTGGTGGTAGAAGGCAGAAAGGTATATAAGGCGTGAGGACCAGAAACTAGAAGCATTTGGCTGTAAGCTTTCAGGCTTCTAGCAGCACAGTTCAGCTGAGAGTCATTCGGAAATGAGGACACAGAGGCTTCCAGGCTGAGGAAACAAGACCAGCTGAGGATCCGGTGAGGTGAGGTAGCTGTGGCTTGTTCTGGTTCTCTGATCTTCCAGTATTCACCCCAATAACTGGACTCAGGTTTGATTTTATTAATAAGAACTTTTAAGATTCGTGCTACAGTTCATACCTGCTTTGGGCTCTTCTGTTAAGACAAGAGAGAATGGGTGCAGGAAGGTAAGCATAAATGTCCAGAAATTAGTTTTTATTCTAACTTGGGTATGATTACCTTAGTCAACCACATATGAGAGAGGCTGTGGTGTAAGAGGCTTAAGACTAAATTAAGATTTGCATCAGAAGAATGCTTTCGAGTGAGTGAAGTTAGGATTAACAAAACCTGTTTTAAAAAGGGCACTGGGGGTCCTGTTCCACAGGATAGCAGTTTGAATACAAGGATTTTGTTGAAGAACAGGACTCAGGAAGATATCAGGACACTGTTTATTCACAGTGATTGGTGCTCCATTGCAACCACCCATGGCCAAACCTGAAATTACCTCTGAACTAAAGCACCAGAACAAAAATATTTGATGATTTGTAAGTAACTACTATCATCATATTTCTTGAACTCCCAATGTATTGGCTCCAGATTGGTACTCAGGGCATTTCAGAAACCATTTAACATACATTAATAATACCCACCTTGCCAGACTTTGGTGGTGCACGTCTTTAATCCCAGCACTTGGGAGGTAGAGCAGGTGGATCTCTGTGAGTTCAAGGCCACTCTGGGCTACAGAGTGAGTTCCAGGAAAGGCTCCAAAGCTACACAGAGAAACCTTTTCTAAAAAAAAAAAAAAAAAACCAAAATAATGTCCACCTCAATTTTTATCAGTTTTAAATTTTGTATGATTTGGTATTTTTATAGTCCATTCCCAGAGATATACCTGCTGGCATTGAACAGTAGGGAGGTGATCCATTGAGGTCAATGACTTACAAAGAATTTCATTATGTTTGGGACCATCTCTATGAGTTGTAAATTTCAAACCAGGGTACAAAGAGTGGCGGAATGCTGTAGGTGGAGAAATAAAAAAAAAAAATCCCACCAGGTTCACCTTAACATCATTAAGTGCCTGAAATGTTTTAATAGCAACAGCTTGGGGATTAAATCATGTGTGTAATGGGGCCTAAACATGACAGTATGACAGCATCACAGAAAGGACATTTTCTGAAATACAAAGTTTCAGGTTTTCCCCTGTTTCAAGGCTATAGGAATTATAGTATTAGAGCCTGCTAGATATCTGCTAGATATTCGGCACAGACCAGACCATCCCAATCAGATTTTGACTCTTCCTTGATTCTTCATGATTCAGTCACTTACAGAAAATGTACCCCATATGCATTTTGTTTTTATATAAAGGTCAACAATTTCCCTTAAAAAGTTGCTCGGATTCCAATTTTAGGTGAATTAGGCACAAAAATTAATTCTAGCTGGAAATGAAGTGATCTCTGTAGCCCAATAACTCCAAAGAGCATCTCCATCTTTTTCCCTTTAGCACGTGTTAGATGCATTCTCCAGCACAGAAGGAAAGAAAAGAAACAGATCACAGCCTTGTAGCTGTCACTGTAAAAATTCAGAAGCATCTGACCTTTAACAAGTCCTTTGATGAAAACTTATGATGCAAGGTCTCTGTCTTAATTACTTTTAAATCACTGTAATAACACACCATGACCAAGGCAACTCACAGAAGAAAGAATTTATTTGGTGGTCACAAGTTCAGAAGTTGAGTCCCTGTCCATTATGGCAGGGAGCAGGGCAGCAGTAGCTGATAGCTTGTGTCTTGGGCTTCTGAAACTTCAAAGGCCACCCAGAGTGACACACCTCCTCTAACAAGGCTACACCTCCTAATCCTTCCTGAACAGTTTCACTGAATGGGGACCAAGTAGTCAAATACATGAACTTTTGGGGGCCATTCTTTTGCAAACCACAACAGTCCCCCAAACAAACAGAAAACACAGTATACCTCAAATCTTTGTCTTCAACATGATAAGTGACAGAGTTCATGGCTGGTCTCCAAGCCCTAACACTCACATAGATACCATAGTGTCGTTTCTGATGATTATTGGAGACTCATAATTTGCCTTCAGTTTTGATACTCCTTTTTCACTCATTTTGAAAGTTGTGACAAACCTGAAGCATTTCTAAGGAGGAAAATGTGCATTTAAGTGCACTGGGCTTTTCACACAGCATGTACTAAGAGTGACCTAAGAGAGCAACTTCCCCACTTACTTCTTTAGATAAAAGTCATTCAAAGGCTTGTCATTTTCCTTACATTCCCTGGGAAGAAATGCCCAGTAGAATAATTCTTTATCTGCCATCTTTTCATTTCCCAGTGTTCCCAAGATGGAGACAGCACTCTGTTGCGTGTGTTGTGAAAGACACTGGAGGAGAACAATTGCAGAACAGTAGGAGAGCAGAGAGTGGTTGGAGGTATTCCTTTGCTGAGGTCGCTCTTCTCCTCTGTCAGCAGCTCTGGCTCCTCTGCAGACCCAGTGACTACTAGACTCAGTAGGTTTCTTCTATCCCAATACTTTGCTTGTGTGTGTGTGTGTGTGTGTGTGTGTGTGTGTGTGTGTGCGCACGTGTATGTGTTGTGCATCAAACTCAGGGATTCATGCATGCTAAACCAGTACTCTAGCACTGAGCCACATCCCAGCTCTTTGGTGTAAAGTTTCCTCAATGCCTATGCTACTTCCATTCCCTGGGCTTTTTTCTCCTTCTCTTACCATTGAACTCCTATTCTTATATTTTTGTTTCCTTATGTTTTAAAATGCTTTTTCAGTCAGAACCATGCACTTCATGGCAAACATTACATACTTTGTTATTGATGATATGTAATGCAAATTGCTTTGTCATTAGTTTAGTTTAGGTAAAAAAAAACAAAACAAAACTATAGAAATACAGGTGAATTTGCTTCCATGTCTATTCATTTCATTATTTCACTCAGTAAGTATTTGAAATACAAAACTATTTAAAGTTATTTTGTGTTGGATCTACAAAATATTTCAAATATTTTCCCCAGAAAATCTGGTAAGCTTCACTATAAGCCTTTTTACAAAGAATTTACAGAGACACTAGAATTACTATAGAAAATATACTGGGGACTTACAGGAGAGAGAATGTGATTTTATCGTAATATGATATTATACAGAATATGTAGTATGAAATAATAAATGAGGAGTAAAGAGAAAGAAATGTAATTGTTAAGAATATTAATGTTGCTTGCCTTTAAGAAACATGAAAACACATAGTATAGATGAAAAAAGAGCATAGTGAAACTATGATGCTTGTCATTTACTATGGAGTTTGATGACCCCCTGTGGTAGTTTGAATGAGACTGGTCCCCAAAGGATCATATATTAGAATGACTGGTCCCCAGTTGGTGGAACTATTTGGGAAGGATTAGGAAATATGGCCTTGACAGAGGAGGTGTATCAATTTGGGTGGGCTCTAAGGTTTCAAAAGCCCACACCATTCTCTGTTAGCTCTTCGTCTGCTTCATAGTTGTTGTCTAAAGATGCGAGCTCTCAGCTGCTGCTCCAGTCACATACTTGCCTTCCCACTACCATGGTCCCTGTCATGATGGTCACGGTCTTTAACCCTCAGGAACTGTAAGTTTCAAAGTAAATGTTTTCTTTTATAAGTTGCCTTCATCGTAGTGCCTTTCTGTTTTAGGATTTCTGTTGCTATGAAGGGACACCATGACCGAGGCAACTTTTATTTACTTATTTGTTTGTTTGAGACAGGGTTTCTTTGAGTATCCTTTGTTGTTGTGGAAATCACTCTGTAGACCAGGCTGGCCTCAAACTCAGAGATCCCATTGCCTCTGCCTTCTGAGTACTGGGATTAAAGGTGTGCCCCACTACTGCCCTGCTCCACGGCAACTTTTATAAAGGAAAACCTTTAATTGGGGCTGGCTTGCAGTTTCAGAGGTTTAGTCTATTATTATCATGGAAGGGAGCATGGCAGCATACAGGCAGACATGTTGTTGGAGAAGGAGTGGAGAGTTCTACATCTTGATCTGCAGGCAATAAGAGGTGAACTGTTCCACTGGGTGTGGCTTGAGCATATCTATGTCTTCAAGGCCTGCCTCTCAGTGACACACTTCCTCTTACAAGGCCACACCTCCTAATAGTGCCACTCTCTATGGCTAAGGAGTGGCACTGTTCACTCATGTTCAAACACGAGTCTATGAGGGCCATACCTATTCAAACCACCACACCTTTAATCCCAGCACTCAGGAGGCAGGGGCAGTGGGATCTCTGAGTTTGAGGCCAGCCTGGTCTACAGAGTAACTTCCATAACAACCAAGGATACTTCCTGGCTTCCATAGAATTGTAGCCATAGCATAATGCAAATACATTAAGTCCAACTTTTAAAACCCACATAGTCTATCACAGTCTTAATCTTTAGAAGTCCAAAGTTCAGTCTTTTCTGAGATTCATACAATCTCTTAACTGTAATATGTAGTTGTTGTTCTTTTTTTTTAACTCTTTGTCTCTTTTGGGGGACCCTCTACCCAGCTCCCAAATAAATACACACAAAGACTTATTATTATTTATAAATGCCCAGCCTTAGCTTGGCTTGTTTCTAGCCAACTTTTCTTAACTTAAATTATCCCATCTTCCTTTTGCCTCTGGGCTTTTATCTTTCTCTATTTCTGTATACCCTTCTTTATTTCTTACTCCATGGCTTACTGTATAGCTTGGTGGCTGGCTCCTGGTGTCCTTTCTGCTTCTCCTTCACTTGCTCCCCAATCTTCTCCTCCCAGATTTCTCCTCCTATTTATTCTGTCTGCCTGCCAGCCCCACCTATCTTTTCTCCTGCCTTACTATTGGCTGTTCAGGTCTTTATTAGACCAAAAGGGTGTTTTAGATAGGCAAAATAACACAGCTTCACAGAATTAAACAAATGCAACATAAAAGAATGTAACATATCTTTGCATCATTAAACAAGTGTAACACATTTTTAACTAATATTCTATAACTTTTCCCTCTTTTGTCTAAATAAAAATGAAAGGTTTTAACTTTAACATAGTAAAACTATATATAACAAAACAGTTATGAAGTAAGCATTAATTTACAATATTCAGTGCATTTGTATTTAACAAATTCAGAGAAACTCTATCAGCTATCCAATCTTAGTGACTCCAAAGTTTTATACCTAATTTACTTTCTATCATAACCGAGTAAAACTAAAACTCTAATTACTTAGTCTTAACTCCATCAAAGATCACAGAAGGATGTAATATTATCTGAGTAAACAGGAAGTGCTTTGCAAGCAACTTCTAAAACTCTAGAAATGATAGAGACATCTGACTGTCTGGACAGTTACCCAAAGTTCCTCTGCAACATTGGGCATCCATCTTCAGCCTATTGGCCTAGAGTATCTGGCAGACTTTTCAGTGAAGCAGGAAATTTCAAGAACTGTCCTGCCTTGTATTGACAAAATATGTCAGTATGTTTCCTCTATGTTCTGCAGAATATCTGGCAGACTCTTCCATGATGCATGAGTCTCAAAGGGCTGTCCTGCCTTGTCTTGGCAAAATTCAACAGTATTTTTCCTGTGTTATGTTTGTGCAGTATGTTCAGTATACTGTCAAGCAGTCCAGGCAAGAACAGTTTTTGCCCAAATGGCTAGCTTTGCCACAATGAAGGCAAACTCCAAGTGGAGTTTCTTCAATGCTCATTATCTTCTCTGAAGTAAATTGGTGCTGCCAGGAGCAGATGTGTCTCACTGTCATGAAAAACCTTAGTTTATTAAACAGCTTAAATGCTATATTCTGTAGGTCTTTAAAGTGTTTGAAAATTATCTATTTATCTAAAATATAACTGTTTAACCTTGAAAACATACCTAATGTGACTACAAGTTGATTACTATAGATTAACTATTAATTTCATTTCTTAATTATATGTTGAAGTTTTAAATGATCTGCATAAGCACAATACCCTAAACAAGAGTAGAAACACACATTCATTATAACAAAAATAAGTTTAAATTTGTATCAATATACCAAAATCTATGCCAATGCAAAATATCTGGCATTAATAGCTGTCTTTTTATCTTATATCCCTATATTCTCCTAAATGATAACAAATATCCATAACCCACTAAATAACCAAAGACCACCCACTTCATCTTTTGGGAAGTTGTCTGTGGGCAAAGCCATATTTAAGGGTCCCTGAGAACAATTAAGATAATGGCCACGTTCTGGGAAGACCAGAGGTAACCTTTGTTGATATATATATATTACGTGTCAAATTTCAGGAGGTTTCCTTTGATCAAACCTGATCCATATTAAGTCTTAAGTCTACACACATTGTAAAATATACTGGAATCTGTTTAGAGGTTTTTCTATTTGGACCTCTTTTACTGTGTATCATTTAGCCTTTTTTAACTGTGTGAGCAAACTTTAAACTGCTAAGCTACAGGTGGGTCCCCCACAAGGCTCTATCAGCTAGCTTTGCACAAGTCATAAGAGTCAAATCTAAAGCTTGTGGCCTGGTAGGTGGTTCCTTTGACAAGGAACTGCAGTCAACCCTCTAGCTCTGGAATGCCAGTGCCCTGCACTGTGGCAGGAGTTTTTTAACTTAGTTTATTTTTTGGTTGTTGTTGTTTCTATTAAGCATGAAAAAGGCTGTTTAAGTGTTCTGCTATATAACAGAATTTCTTAAAGGGGCTGTATCCATTTCTTTCTTTCTTTTTTTAAAAATTTGATCAGGCTCTATAGAAATTTGAGCCTCATGTTGGTATGCAAAAATGTAGTTGGTTGTTTTTACTCTTTACTCATTTGGGGGCCTGCTACCCAGCTCCAAAATAAACACACAGAGACTATTATTACTTATAAATGTATGGTCTTAGCTTGGCTTGTTTCTAGCCAACTTTTCTTAATTTAAATTATCTCATCTACCTTTTGCCTCTGGGCTTATATCTTGCTCTACTCTATATACCTTTCTTTACTTCTTACTTCATGGCTTCCTGTATTGCTGGGTGGCTGGCTCCTGGTGTCTTCTCTCCTTCTCCTTCACTTGCTCTCTGAACTTCTCCTCCCAGATTTCTCCCCCTATTTATTCTCTCTGCCTACCAGCCCCACCTATCCTTTCTCCTGCCTTGCTATTAGCCATTTGGGTCTTTATTAGACCAATCAGGTGTTTTAGACAGGCAAAGTCACACAATTTCACAGAGTTAAATAAATGCAGCATAAAAGAATACAACACATCTTTACATCATTAAACAAATGTTACAGAGTGTAAACAAGTGTCACACATCTTTAACTAATATTATGTAACAGTAATCCCCAATAAAACCAAAATAAAAAAGCAGATCACATACTTCCAACATATAATGGCACAGGATATACATTACTGTTCTGAAATGGAGGGAAGGGAGGATAGTGAGGAACTATTGGACCAAGGAAAGACCAAAAACCAATGATGCAGACTTCAAACTCTGTATCTCCATGTCTGAGATAAAAGCACTCTTCAGATCTCTAATTCCTTTCAGCTTTGTTGACTTCAGCATACTTCTTTCCCTTGGGTTGGCCATGCTCTCTACTAGCAGCTTTCCTCAGTAGTTATCCCTATGAGTCTGGCATCTCCAAAATTTTGGGGTCTTCAAAGCAATTCAGGCTTTATCTTCACAACTTTACACGATGGCCTCTTTAGGCCTCCATACAGGGATACTCCTGACACATGCTTGGCCTCAGTGGCTTTCCTAAGTCTCAGAGGAAGATTCCCTAACTTATTTCTTCTATTCTTGACTGTAAAGCCAGAACCACATGGCTGAAGCTGCCCAGTTCTGCTGCTTGCTGGGGCTGGAACATGGTCCACTCCTTCAATTACATCTTCACCATTTTTCTGCTTTTGATGGTTTCCTGTGGTGGTATTGTGTTCCCCAAAATATTGTGTATGCTAATAAATTTATCTGGGGTCAGAGAACAGGACAGCCACAATATTAAACATAGAGGTTAGGCAGTGGTAGCATACGCCTTTAATCCTAGCATTCCAGAGACAGAAATCCCTCTAGATCTCTGTGAGTTCAAGGCCACCTTGGAAAGGCCAGGCACCGTGAGACACAGCCTTTAATCCCAGAAAGTCAGCCTTTAATCCCAGGGAGTGGTGGTAGAAAGCAGAAAGATATATAAGGCATGAGGACCAGAAACTAGAAGCATTTGGCCTGAGCAGGCATTTGGCCTGGAGAAGCGGCCTGGAGAAGCATGTGGCTGGTTAAGCTTTCAGGCTTCTAGCAGCAGTTCAGCTGAGACCCATTCTGGATGAGGGCTCGGGGCATCCAGTCTGAGGAAACAAGACCAGCTGAGGATTCAGCGAGGTGAGATAGCTGTGGCTTATTCTGTCTCTCTGACCTTCCAGTGTTCACCCCAATACCTGGCCTCGGGTTTGATTTTATTAATAAGACCTTCTAAGATTCATGCTACAGTTTCCTTCATTGCCTAAGCTTGGCTGTCCAGAAACTGGATCTGTAGACCAGGCCAGCCTCAATCCCAAAGTTTCTCCTGCCTCTGCTTCTGGAGTTCTGGAGAAAGACCATCCCACAGTACTTCCCCTTTTCTGTTTTATCAAAAAGGAAGATTTTCATTTAACATAGTAAAATTACATATAAAAAGCAGTTATCAAGCAAGAATTACAGTTACAATATCTAGTCTATTTGTGTTTGGCAAAATTAAAGAAAATATTCTATCATCTATCCTATCTTTGTGAGTCTAAAGTTTTTTTTTATCTAATTTACCTTTTATCATAACTAAGGAAAACTGTAATTATAATTATCTAGTCTTCAACTTCATCAAAGACCCCAGAAGGATATAATATTACCCAAGTAAACAGAAATGCATTTTAAGCAACTTCCAAAATTCTAGAAATGACAGAGACATCTGGCTGTCTGAACAGTCATGCAAAGTTCCTCTGTAATGTTGGGGCATCTATCTTCAGTCTACAGGTCTGGAGTCTCTAGCATAATTTCTGATGAAGCAGGAAATTTAAAGGACTATTGTAGTGTTATCTGCTTTGCCCATAGTCTTGGGCTACAGGGCATGAAGGAGTTGGTCCTTCTTGACCTCTTATAAGGGAAGGGAGAAGGGTCACATGCCCCTTCTCCCTGATGCTGCCTTCAAGGTGGATTTGCTCCTGATCAGATCAGAGGATGACTCAGCTGTCTACTCCGTTTTGTATTTATGAGTGTATTTCCTCAATTTACCTTAATAAATTTCCCTAATACAGATTCTCATGGATTTATCACATTATCTGGTGCCAAACCATGTGGATCTGACCCCCACACACCCCTACTGGAGCTACTTGTATGACCAAACCCTAACACCCATGGGTGGCTGCTGCTGAGTTTCTCTACTCTGCAGAGCCTGTGTGTAGCCCAAATCCCCTCAGGAACTGCTCAGGTGACCACCTATAGGCCAGGAAGCTCATGCCCAAGCCAGGTGACTCACATGACAGCAGTTCATGTAGCCATTGCCAGAAACACATGTATTCTGTGGCAGATAGAACACCATGCCAGAGAGAAAGGCCTCCATGCTAGGCACCTTTCTAGTTGTGTGCTTGTAGCAGCCAGATTGGTTCACAGCCCTCTGCCTGGTTAGAACTACCAGTAGACTGTTCCTTTTCTTTTAAAATTGTTCATTGTAGCTGCTGCCAACTCCATCTTTTGAAACTCCCACCACTGCTACCACTGCCACCACCTCCACTGGCACTGCCAGTGTGCACAGCTGCCACAGCTGGCAGAATGTATATAATGTGTACCATAAGAGAAATCAGCATTTTGATTCATCTCATATCATTGAAAAATTGGATTAATAATAACAGCAAAAATGAGACATTAATGGGACTGATACAAGACTTAAATAGGGGGATTCTTTCTTTGGAATCTACTAATTTACCACAAGAACTTCAGTCTGTTAATAATAACTGGACAACCAAATTTAATTCTATTGATAATAAATATGAATACTTAATGAATAAAACAGTAACCCTTCAGAGCAATTTTAATGCTATGGAGATAATTTCTAAGGGGAAAAGATCGTCATCGCTAATTGATAGAATAAAGTTCGTGGAACAATATGTTTCTGATGAACATAAACATTGTATGATTCCATGAAATCTCTAGAATCCTTTACAACAGAGGAGGTTCAAATACCACAACAGGCAGTAGTTAATAGATTTCAAGCTCTTGAGGAGTCTCTCAGTAAGGATAATAAAGTAACTAATAAGCAGAATGGCAAAGCCATCCAAGTAATAACATCACCAGGTGGCTCTTATAAAATGGCTTATCCTGTCACCATCCATTAGAAGTCAGCAGATGATACACATCCTGAAGAATATATAGAACGTATCTGGCAACCTATTCATATGAGGGATTTAAAACACATTGAGGAGGCTGTAGTTACCTATGGCATGCATTCAACATATGTAAAACAGATGTTAAATATGTGGTCTTCTAGAAATATAATTATACCAGATGGCTGGAATCAGTTAATCATCTCAGCTGTGTTAGAATATGGCCAGCAGTTACAATGGAGAAGCTGGTTGAGAGAAGAAGCTAAGGCCCTTGAGCAGCAAGGTCAAATGAGAGGTTTTGAGATCTCTCAATGTCAAATTCTTGGTGAGGGATGTTTCACTGATATAAATGTACAAGCTACCTTTCATGAACATACAATATCCCTATGCCATACAGCAGCTTTAATTGCTTGGGAAAAAATTCCAGAACCAGGGAAACCAACTGAGCTGTATACAAAGGTCTTCCAAAGGTCAAAAGAACTGTTTACTGATTTTTTACAAAGGCTGACCATGGTTGTAAACAAGGCAATATCAGACCCACATCAAGACAAGTATTAACTCAATCTTTGGCTTTTGATAATGCTAATACAGAATGCAAAAGAATACTTGCACCTTTAAAGGTCAAGTCAGTATTTTTGGAAGAATGGATTCCACATAAAAATGTATCTTTTAGCCTTTTTTTGCCTGCATGAGCAAAAGCTAAATCTACCATGCAGTGTGTGGAGCAGCTTGGAGATGCCTCTGTGGACTGTAGCAGAATCTGCCATGCTGTACCTCAAGCCTGCATGCTGTGGCATCTCTGTACCATGGCTCACATGAGAGACACAACTAGGAAGCTGTTTTTGACTCTGATTATGTGTTCTAGAACCCCCTTTTAAGTTTTATTAGGTTTTATGGGGAAATTATTTCTGAACATTTGGGTGCCATATGTAGCCAGACACTTTTCTCTGTCCCACCCAGTCCTGCAGTCTGGCAGTCCCACAGCCGCTTTTAAAATAATCACTCAGAGGCTCAATATTATTTACAAGCTGTTTGGTCTATGGCTCAGGCTTCTTGCTAGCTAGTTCTTACATCTTAAATGAATCAATTTCTATTAATCTATATATTGCTACGTGGCCATGGCACTACCAGTCTGCTGACAACTTCTTCCTTGGGCAGCTGGATGGCGTCTGCCTTCACTCTACCTTCCTTCTGCCTGTGTCTCTCTTGGAAATCCTGCCTGGCTATAATCTCTCTTACCACAGTCCAAAGCAGCTTCTTTGTTAACCAATAGCAGCAATGGATATTCACAGCATACAGAAAGATCACCCCACAGCACTTCTTGAACACAGGATTTAGCTTCATTCCACTTGGTGTCCCTTTTCTCCTTAATCTGTACATTTTGTATTTTACTTGCTCAGCTTACTCTTTTTCATTATAAATCTTCATAAGAGTCAACACTAGTAACCACAAAACAGAGTCTATATTAGGCTGTTTTGAGATTTCCTTTGCTGGTAGCCTCAAGAAGACTTTTTGGACAAGGGCAAAAAGCAGCCACAGTCTTCATCAAAATAACACAAAAGCAATCTCTCGGCAACATATTAAAATTCTTCTCCTCTGAAACCTATTGAACCAGGCCTCCACAGTTCAAATCACCCTCAGCACCATTGTCTTCCATTTTCCTACTAGTATAGCCAATTAAGCAGTGCTTAAAACATTCTATTGCTTTCCTAACCCAATGTATCAAAGTCCAAATTCCTCTAAACAAAGCATAGTCAGGCCTATCTCTGCAATACCCCAGTCCCTGACACCAACTTCTTTCTTAGTTAGGGTTTCTATGGCTGTGAAGAGACACCATGACCATGGCAACTTTTAAAAAAGAAAACATTGAATTGGGGCTGGCTTAAAGTTTCAGAGGTTTAGTCCATTATCATCATGGTGGGGAGCATGGTGGCATGCAGGCAGACATGGTGCCGGAGAAGGAGTTCTACATCTTGATCCTCAGGCAACAGGAAGTGAACTATTGTCTCACTGGACATGGCTTGAGACCTCAAAGCCCACCTCTACAGTATCAACACTTCCTCCAAAAAGGCCGTACCTCCTAATAGTGCCACTCCCTATGGCCAAGCATTCAAACACATGAGTCTATGGGGGCCATACCTACTCAAACCACCACACTCTTCATGACAATGAAAAAGTTGGTGATTAGGAACAGGATTTTGCTGTGACAGACCTGACCATAATGTTTTGTGGAGGAATATGGAATACTACGTACTTTGGAGTAAAGAAGCAGTTGAATGTTATAAGCAGAGCCCCTAGTAGGAGCTTGGAAGTCAGTAGAGCTAAGATCAATGTGGACTATGGTGGTTCAGCTCAAGAGGTTCCAAAGGGGAATCATATTAGCAACTGGGGCAGACATTTTGGCAAAGAATGTGAACTGTTTTTGCCCTTTTCTTAAGACTTTGCCTGAGGCTAAATTGAAGAGTTTTGGACTACTTTTTTTTCTTTTTGGGTAGAGGAGATTTTAAGAGAGCTTAATATTGATTTTGTCATGTAGTTATTAATGATCATACTTATGCAGGTATGTAATGAGAAAGAGCAAGTGGAACAAAAAGGAATACTGTAGTGAGGAGAAAAAGAACACCAGGAAATTTAACTTAGTGTTGGAACCAAGATTTGTGCCGAAAGAGATAAGCAGACATAGAATAACAGGAGTGATGCCCAGAGGGGTAAATCTCCATTCAGCTCAGCTTCCAATTTGTGAAAAGGAAACTTTTTCTAGAAAAGAAAGTTCAACACATTAAAGTCTACACAAATGTAGTTCAAGGAAGGGTCCAGGTTCCATACTGACCAGATACCAGGACTTGACAGCCCAGGCTATATGGTTCTGGCTTTAAAGTCTTGAAGTATATAAGAATAAGCAGTTTATAGATTATTTCTTTGTGGTTAGTGAGAGCCACTAAAGCCAGGCATATGAGGGGCCATTTCATGAAGCTGTGAAATTAAAGCCTGCATTGTGTTGGAGACCCCAAGATGCTGGAGATGCCAGAGTTATGGGATATCTGCCAGGGAGAGCTGCACTCAGGGAGTGGAACAAGCCCAAGAGAAAAAGTATGTTGTCATCAGCAAAGTTGGAAGAGCAGAGCCATCTAAGACCTTTGATACTGGACATAGAAATACAATTTGGAGTTTGCTCTGCTGGATTTTGGTATGCCTTTGGTCCAGTATGTCCTTACTATGTTCCCTTTTCTCCCATTTGGAATAGTAATGTATGTTTCTTACCATTTTATGATGGAAGTGTGTAATTTTATTATTATTGTTTTACAGGGAGTTGCAATTAAGAGACTTCCTGAAGTCTCAGAAGAGACTTTGGATTTTGAAATTGTCTTGAGACTGTGAAAGATTATAAAGATGTTGAAAATTGGACCAAATGTGTTTTACATTATGATATGGCCAGGAGATTATGCAGGGGGGAGGCAGGCAATAAATAGGACATAAACAGAAGTTCTCCTATCCAAGGGAACAAAAATTTGGGAAAACTTTAAGAGCCCTTACCAATGGTATTTAAAAAATGGAGGGAAAAGTAAGCAATTTCTGGGGGGTGGAGACCAACTACCCAAGAGATATTCAGAATGTGGAACTGCCTGTGAGCTGCTTAGAGGCTGCATGGTTGTAGGTTTCGGAGTCATCACCCGTGTTGGGTTGTACTTTATGGTGATGTAGGTAATTTAGAATTATTCCTGCTCCTTGTAACAAACCTCTCTCCCATACTTCTGTTAGTAACCCAATAAAAACTCATTGGTTCAGCAAATTGGACGTTAATGTAGTCATTACGTTGGTCTGTCCTAGACACCCTTTTTGGGGTGAATAGATATATTGTGTCTTCAAGGCAAAGTCTGTCACACAGTAAGAGGTCAGCGTCAAGGCATGATATGAAATTATCGGGACTTTCACCTATGGGTGGTTTGGAGCCAATTTCATAAATTGGGTGGATCTCCTTTGTATGCCCCTCTCATCTCAAGGGTATTCATTTGCAATAATATTATTGGCAGGTCATGGTAGACTCTTTTTTACCTCTGTCAGTTGATGAAATCACTGAAATAAACAGAACAAAGAGTGTCCTTTTCATTTAGATATGGTTCAGAGATAGACCTCCAATTTAGCCCTTTAAAATAGCCAAATCAAATGCGTGTGTTTAAAAAATCCAGATTCCTCAGTGATGAATGGCTCAATGAAAAATGGATGGCGATTTTTCTTTCCCTCTAATCAATTGAGACATTAGCTCACTCAATTTCTTGAAGAGAAAGAATCTGGGGAGGGGCAAGAGGGAGAGTCCTCTGGATAATGCAGCTAATCATCAGGTGACATCTTCGGCACTAACGTTTAGTAACTGATAATTGCTGTAACTAGGGCCATTGAGGTTTGCAAATATTATCCAGTAAATTTTAATTAGCACCCAGGGGATTGAAGAGCTGTGGGGAAAGCTCTTGGGAGAAGCTTCCCTGGCCAGTGGCAATGTGTGCTGAGTAATTTTAGATCAGCTGGCCTGTCAGAGCAGATCAGTGTCATCGCACTACTTATCTGCAGGAAAATGCACCTGCTTCGACATGGAAATGAGGTGCATTATCTGCCAATTTGTGCTGCTTATTTCCACTGCTCCCTCAGGTTTGATGAGTGGGAAGCGCAAGGGCTAATGCAGAGGACCGTGGAGGAGAAAAGGAGACCTTTGCTGATTCTCTTCAAGGACACACACCATCACAGCCTCTGAAACGTCGTCCCTTTTCCTGTTTTTGGCTGAGTTGGGAATTTTGTTGAAGATGTATCTAAATGAGATATTTAAAATGATGCTATGAAAAGTGATGGTGCTATTTTGCAATAAATGTGTATGCATTATCATTTTCCTTTTGTACAGAAAATTTTCAATCATACTGAAGGGTAGGGTGAGAAATTATGTATGAAGAGATAGAATTCTTTACAAGGACTAAATTAATGCAAGTAAAAGATACTGGTGCTGATAGAAACAAACATGTGTAAGCATAGAATTTAAAAATCATTGATTTAATTTTTCGATCATATGAAATATCTCCTAATGATAATAGATTCAATGAATACACAAATATTACTTTTGAGATGAGCTATCACTATGTAGACTAGGCTGATATTGAATTTACAGACATCCACCTGCCTCTGCTGCCAAGGGGTTAAGGGTATGTGCTAACATGCGTAGCTTGAGGTACTATTTTTAAAAATAAATATTTAGCTTGCACAATATCAAGTTATGTACATACCTTTTATTGTCCTTCCTAATGGGGAGGAAAATGAGCTCAGATCAATAGAGCTACAAGCTTTAGGTAACTCAGGGATTAGGTCATGTTATCTGAAATTGACTTCAAGGCATTTAGCATAGGAACCCACACTTTCAAAGACAAAGACACACATGTACACATTGTGGGGAGTGGAGGAGGCTTTGAGTATGTGAAGTCCTGAGTGATGTGTGTTGTTGACATGAGCTGGCCATGTCAAGGACCAAAGCCTTACCCCCGGGGTAAGGCTCAGCAAGAAATGGCAAAGCCTTCCTTTGGTCCATGTGTGAATGTTGACAATGCATACAGGAAATGTCCACCATTTGCTTCCTGAAGTTTGCTACCCTACAGAGACTTCTCTAACCAAGATTGGCTAAACCTGCCTCCTTGATTCAGCTGTATATCATAAAACCTGCCTTCTCCATCTGCTGTATGCAATAATACTGCCTCCCAGTTCAACTCTTATTATAAAACATGCTGAAATTACATGGTGCTGTGGCCTTTCCATCAGAGATCACAGTCCGCCTGATCCCAGAACTTCTGTGTTTGTCTTTTCTTCATCCCCTCGCTGTCTTAATGAGGTCAGTCCCCAGATCCATGCAAGAAAGTGGCACACATGTATGAGACACACATGTGAAAACTTGAGTACACAAACACTTCTACACACATTATTAGCACAGGTGTTTATGACCATTTTCTTTTCTGTCTTTCTAACTGAATACTGCCATAAAATCCATGAGTTTGGCATTGAATGGATCACTTTAACAAATATATTGAGATGTGATTCAAGGAAAACCTAGGTTTTGCCATCAGGAAAATGCAAATAGAAATTAAAATCAGATGACACTTAACATGCTAGACTGGTATATTAGTCAAGACTCTGTAATACAGAAAAAGAGACATAGTAAATGTCAGTGAAGATGCAGTGACCAGAGCCCCCCTTCCCAACTGTGGAAGAAATATAAAACAGTGCAACCTCTTTGAGAAATATTATGGACACTTTTTAATGGTTGAACATAAGATCACCATATAAATTCAGCAGCTACATTCTCACATGTATATCCTAAAGAAATAAAAGCATTGTCTAGACCTCAATTTGTAAATTACATTCATTGCAACAATATCCATAGTGACCCCCAAATGGAGACAACCCAGATTTTTATCCATTGATAGCCAGATAAAAAAATGAGTACAATGGGATATGCAGCCATAAAGATAAGTGAAGTAAAAGTACATGCAGCAGCATGGATGCACCTTCAAGGCTTGAGAACACATATTACAAGACTGTATGAAGTTTCCAGAACAGGCAAATCTATGCACTGAAAGAACAGATTAGTGATTTCCCAGGCCTGAAGAACAAGGGGAAAAAGTATGTGAGGAATAAACTATGCTGAACCTCCTTTAGGAAGATGAAAATGCTGCAAAATTAATTGCGATGCTTTCACAACTATGCAAATATATTAAAACCCAGTGATTGTATGTTGAGTTGTTAATGTGTTTGATACATAAATTAAATCTCAACAAAGCTATTTACCAACCCAGTATAGAATCCCAAGTATGTCTCTCAATTTTGAACATCTACCTGGATGGCCTTGGGAGGATGGACCACTTTGGAGATGTCAGAGATGAATGAGGTGGGATGGCTGGAGAAAGAGATTCAGAAAACATTTCCTTAATGGGAACTGAGGAAAGCTCACTGTCCCATGCTACTGGTCACCCCAGAGACATACAAGTCTTAGTATTGAGTAACAAAGGAACTAGTTAATCTGGCTTCAGGAGCCTTCCAAACTGGGATTTTCATCTTTTTCTTCATCTGCCCCATTTCCACAAGGCCTGATGGTCTCTGCATGCTGGCCATCATACAGCTCTCTTCCTCATACTAGGTACAGGATTTTGAGCTCTGTAGATGAAAGAGGCACAGTCAATGCAAAGTGAAGCAGTGTCCTAGAACAACAGGTATGGGGGCAGATGCCATCAAAACCAAGTTGAGAAAGTCCCATTTCTTTCCCTTATCCACATTCCCATAGAAGTAGAATACTAATGGCCAGGTTAACTTGGTTTGGGGACTAACAATCAGAAAACAGATATCTTGCAGCTTGTCCTCTTCTGGGAAACAGGCATTCTGGTGGTGAAGGGGGTGAACTTTTCCCCAGAAGGAAGAGTCTATTGCCTTCTTTATTTTCAAAGGCAGGTGGAGCTGGAACAAGCCTGGTGTGCAGATATGTGTGCTCTTGTGCAAAATATCTGACCTTTTCCGAGTCAAATTTGTCAAGGCTGCCCTGGTTACTTAGAAGGCTTGTAAGTTTAGAAGGTAAGTGTTGTAAACTGACAGCTGAGTCCTGATCATAGCAATTTCTCCAATATATCTTTTTGTTTAACATCTTCCTGGCTTAGTTGTCACCCTACACATTCTGGAATTTACATTTAGCCAAACAGACATAGTGTAATTTGTGTTCCAGAGGAGGCAAGAATGAAGTAACTGATATAAATCAATACTTAAATCTGAAAGAAACGTAAGTTTTCTGATTTGGAGGGGGAACTCACTATGGTGACACAGCTATGTGCACTTGACAAACGTTTGAGCATGCATGGAAATAATGTATCTTATTTTGTCTTAACTACACAAAAGGAGAGCAAAGATAACGCATGGTATTTTCATTTTGGCTGGAAATATCGAGCCTCGCAGACTCTGTCTACATAGTCAAGGGTATTTCTTTTACAGGAGGTTTTTTATATATCCTGTACATTTTGAGGGTCATCTTCATACCACACAGAGAACTTATCACTTCTCTTAGAGACATTGATTTGCCTTGAGGTTTCTCAGCCTAGATTTGTGTCACACTTTGATTTGAATGAAGGCAGATGATTATGCATCTTCTGTCACTAGTGAACTTAATACTCTAAAATGTACTGCAAATGCCAGAGGACAGACACAGAAAGACCTTCTAATAGCTCTGTTTTAATTGGAGAGACAAAAATAAAATGTATGAAACATCTGAAACACTGCACGTGAAGTATGTGGAAGTTCTAGCCTTTTTTGAAAGAAACATTTCAGAGATGTTAGGGCAAGAAGAAATCTGGTTGGCGAGATTTGAGTAGATAGATATGAAATGAAGACTAATACCCACTGCATATGCCAAAAGGGGGTGTGGGTTGTGTGGCCTTAATGAGTATTTGTGATAGTCTTATTTTTCTTTAATCTTTAAAAGTTATATTAGTATACATTCATTATCCAAAGGTATGAGTTTCATAATGACATTTTGATCAAGTATATCATGTCCTTTGACCATGTTCAGTCCCTATTAATCTCTCATCTTCCCTTGTCTCCATCCTCTTCCCCGATCAGTTTCCCGCCTTCTACTTTCATGCCTCCATTGTGTTTGTGTGTGTTTGTGTTTGTGTGTGTGTGTGTGTGTGTGTGTGTGTGTGTGTATGTGTGTGTGTTAGATTCCTATGCTCCATGCATGGTAGAAAACACAGTTGTTGTGGAATATTATTTTCACTATGTAGAGATGTGTTACATTTGTTTATGTTGCAGAATATCACTTTAACTGTGTAAAGGTGTGTTACATTGGTTTCTGCTACAATTGCTTAACAACATAAGGATCTGTTACATTTGTTTATGCTGCATTTGTTTAATTATAAAAAGATGTGTTGCTATTTTACCTTGTCTGCATAAGGCACCTGATGGGTCTAATAAAGGGCTGAATGGTCAATAGCTAGGCAGGAGAGGGAGAAGCAGGACTGGTGGGCAGGGAAAATAAATAGGAGGAGAAATCTAGGCTCAAAAAGAGCAAGAAGTAGAAGAAGAAAGAAGAGAACAAGGAGATAGGGTCATACCTGGGACCAGAAGCCAGGCAGCTGCCAACCAGCCAGCCAGAGACATACAGAAAGAAAGAAGATAAAAAAAAACCCCGAGGCCAAAAACAGATAAAGAGAAATATATTAAAATAAGAGCTATGATAAGGCTGAGCATTCATAACTAATAATAAGTTTCTGTGTCATGATTTGGGAGCTGGTTGGTGGCCCAAAAGAAAAAGCCTGGTACACACAGTATTTGTCTTTCTGTGTTGGTCTTATTTTGTTTAATATGGTCATCTCCAATTTTGTCAATTTCTTGCAAATAATTTCATTTTTCACGACTGAATAGAACCACATTGTGTATGTGTCCTACATTTTAAAAAATCCATTTATCTGTTAATGGAAACTAGGGTTGATTCTATAATTTTGCTTTTGAGAACAGTGTTGTTATAAGTGTGGATAATTGGGTGTCTCTGTAGTTTCCTTAACTGGAAGTTTTGGGCTGTATTCTCAGGAGTGTTGTATCTAGGTTAAATGGTAGCTCTCTTTTCAGTTTTATGCTGAAATATATGTCTTGCCATAGTGACTGCACTAACATGTGTTCCTACCAGCAATCTACAAGGGTTCCTTTATCCTTACATCATTTGTGGTTTAAAAATTTCTTATGATCATTATTACTTTAATAATCTGTGTATGTGTGTATGTACAGAAGTATGGGTATGTATACATGAGTGCAGGTGCTCACAGAGGCTAAAAGAGTCATGGGTTCCCTATCTGGGGTGAGTAGACATGTGTGTTCTGTCTCCTTAAGAAAAGTCTTGTCACACAACAATGCTGCATACTGCATTCAGGTATGTCTTCATCTATAACATCTGCTGGTGACCAATTCTGAGCTGGAATTACTTTAGTAATTACTTTAATGTCTATTTTACTTGTTATGTTAAACATACTAATTAAGATTATCATGCTAAAATGTTTACCTAGAATAATCATAGATTATCTCCTTTGATCTCATAATTGTGTCAGGTAATTTATTATTAGCTCATTTTACACATAATATGCAAAAATTGAGTGAGAATACATATTTTTTCTGACATTGATGCATGTTAGAAGGAGTAATTTAAAAGTTCTAAGTTTCCTTAAACATAAAAAAATATGCAAGAGAAAAGACTAAGAGGTGTTGCAGCGTGAGAATAACACTTCTGTTATATTAGAATTTCAGCAAAACCCTAAAGTTGCAAAGGATGTAGGAGTGAAAAAACTTTCCCTTATATTAAAGGTAAATGTTAACCCTTACGCTATAGAATTTTCTAGAAGGAGAAACCCAGTTTAGTTACCATCACTCCAGTAGAATGGGTAAGAGAAGGTCACACATTCCAAAGTAGATAGTAAAAGAAAGGCCCTTAGAAATTAACTGACAGTTCTTCCCTTTTTTTTTTCTCCCCTTTCCTTTGGAAGAGTAGATTGTTTATGGTCTGCGGAACAGCTGAGGTCCCACCATTCAGTTATGATGTCTCTGTGATGGTCTGGAGTCTTATTGTGGACTTAAGAGTACTAAGGCCTCCCATACTTCCCAAGCTGTCCCTGGAGTAGAAATGAGAATTCTCAGAAGAGTCTGAACTGTATCTCCTTACACTGGGACACAGAGCCTGGTGTCTGTCTGTTTCACTTGGAGAAGTCTGAAAAGCCTAGATTGCAGGACTTGGGGTGGATGGGGTGTGAGGAGAATAAAGACAGGTTAGAAAGTGAGGAATGGGTGCAGATCTCTATTTATCCAGTTTTGAAGATCCACTATTCATGTTTTGCTATAAGATGCTGTGGAGGTGGCTGAGCTTGGGCCTTCCTGAAAGGTTCTAGGTTATAAAGGATATTTATTATTCCTAACACTTATGCTTTACCACTGAGCCATCATTTTGGCATTTACTGTGACAGACAGAAGACATTTGTGATAAAAAACAAACAAACAAATAATGAACTCTAAAAAGCTGTGTCCATAAACAGTGGAGGAGGTAGGAGAAGAGGCAAGTGGAAAGCCAGTTACGATACTGAACATTATTTGTGATGGTGGAACATGCCTCCTTACTGACTATGAAGGATGCCTTCCCTTGCCAAATCTCAGCATACAAGAAGTGGGCTTCATTCCCCCTTCTGTACTAATGCTCACCAAACTTGGATGTGCCTTGAACATGGGACATAGCGAAGCTGTACATTTCATGTGAAGTGGAAGTTTGGGTTTAGAGTAAATGTTTTAAAGCAAAAACAAACACAAGCCCGAGTCTCTCAGACTTTGTTGAACTCTCTGGAGATGTAATCTGGAAAAGGAAATACCTTGTGGAAGGTGCTACAAAACACTTCAAGGAGAGAACATTCAAATGATAGCAGGCAGACTACCTGGTTGACATTTTGCAGACTTTTAAAACCACTAATGATGGAGACAAGGCGAAAGGTTGACATGGACTTGGATAATGTGTTTTGGAAGGTTCACATCAGGGAAGTTGCCTGGCTGAAGCTGCACAGATAATGTAACAGGGGAACTCTGAACTGTGTCCAGAGTGTTTGTGGTTAGGTCAAACGCACCTTTTACTAGAAGAACAACATGTTGAACTGCTTACAGTTACACAGTGCACACGTGGTTTCTCCTACAAACAGCAGGAAAGGATAATTCCTTGTAGCCCCTAGGAGTAAACAAGATTCTTGGTGAGAGTAAAGAAAGTAAAGATAAAAAGAGGAAAGGCTTTATCTTAGATTGTTACAAGTTCACTTAGTTTCAGAGGAAATGCTGGAGGCTAGAAAACAGCCTGCAGAACACAATTATTAAAGAAAGGCATCAGAGCCATACAGAAAATTAGATACCAGTGTGAAGAATGGGGATCTCCAAGGAATGGTCAGAGAGAAGATTTTGGAAGGGCCAGCCATACTAGAAGAAAAACTCATTTTAATTAAAGTAGGCCAACATATGGGAAATAATACCTCATGTGTGGAAAGCTCTATTATTGGGAAGGGCACTTTTTCTTCATTTTTTTAAAGTAATTTGTTTCAAAATATTTTACTTTTCCTCTAGCTTGTTTTCTTCTTGCTGTGTGTTCTTTTGATACATGGCATAACCTCTATTATTTAAAAAAAGATTGTGCCTTAGGAGTGTGTCTCTTGGTTTGGAAAGTTTAGAAAGATAATTCAATGGTATAAGTAAAATCTGGGATGTCAGAGCTATTTTCATGCAAATTATAGTCAATATATAATATAAATATGTATAATGTATGTTATCTGTCTGTCTATCTATCTATCCATCTATCATCTGTCTGTCTGTCTATCTATCTATCTATCTATCTATCTATCTATCTATCTATCTATCATCTATCTATCTATCTATCTATCATCTATCTATCTGTCTTCACCATCATCTATCTATTCATTGTGGAAAAATAGTAAGCAAAGGGAATTTGGGAATCCCAATTAAGTCAGAAGTGAGTGCACAACTAAAACCTAGGCATCTTGCTCGTGGAAAAGGAGTTGATTCTGATCGGCAGTCACACATTGGAGGCATGTTTGTTTGTTTTTCATTTTATGTGCTACTTCAAAACAATGGCAGGTTTCTCACTTTGAAAATATAAATTCCTTTCTTCCCACTCCTATTCCTATTCTCTTAAAATGTCACTCCCACCCACTACACAGCTGGGGGCTGGCACGGTGGCATTTGAGCAGGTTAGCACAGGCAGATCTTGTTTCCTGAGTCAAACATGTACAGGGTGCATTGTGTCACTCTCAGCAGATGACTCCTCTGATTGTTTACTTGCTCATTGGTGATTTATCAATAAAAGTGTCAGTACTGCCATGCTGGAGGACATGATGGGCACTGGTACAGTGTTAGTCTGCTGACATGAATCCCCAGTGAGCTTTGAAAAGTGTCTTGGCCAAGATGTTGATCTAATTGACTTCTGTACACCCTGGGTATTGGTATTTTTTGGCACTGTCCAGTAATGTTGTGATGTAGGTAGGCTGGGAGGGGATAGGTGTGCCAGGCCACCTGAGGGTGCTTTCAGAGGAAGGTACTGTGTGATTTAATCCTTGCAGTACTGCAGCAGAGGCACTGGACTCTTCATTTTGCAGAGGGGAACTGTAATTCTGAGTGACGGCATGATTCCCCCAGTACCACATCACTAAGGTAGGGAAGGGTGTATTTCATTTCTGTCATTGTGTTTGGAAATTGTGGGGTTGAAAAAGCTAATTCAGTTCCACTCAAATAAAATGGTTTACCTGTGAAACGATTTCCACCATCTGTGCCTCTGAAAATAGAGTGGCAAGTTCCATTATGGAACTGTGGAAAGTTTGACCCCAAATGAACAGCTGATAAAAAGTGAAATTAAATAACATACGCAATTTTAGAGAGGAGATCCCAAAATAGGTCTCTTAAAATTATTTCTATTATTTGCTTTTATATTTATATGTTTCAAAGGATAGATTCAACCAATCTTTATTTTTCAATGTTTGACACAGTATTTCCTTTCTCTATTATTTCTGAGCAAGATAAACTCAGGAAGCACTAGAAATGTCATGCAGTAGGTTTTTCTTCCTGATAACACACGAGGTATGTGAAATATTGATAAAACAAAAATATACTTTTGTTAAGAGGTTTTGAATTATTGCTGTAGTTATAAACTCAAAATGGAGAAGGTATTCTCAGAGGAGCTTAGCAAGTGTGACAGCCACCACTGCCACACTCCTGTACATATAGGAGTCTTTGCACAATATGTCTTTTCAGCTGACAGATAATTGTTATGTACCATAAAAATACAAACTCTCATAGAAAAGGAAGTTAGTGAACAGAAAGCATACTTCCTAGTGCAGAAACAATGCACACTCTGAATGATTTTTATCAACTTCTTCTTTTAGGCTATTCATCTAGTAGTAATTAATGTATCTTCAAGGGTCAATGGCAGGATACTCTAAATATTTTTAAAAATTTAACATTAACCCTCCCCCCCCCCTGTGTGTGTATGTGTACATGTGGGCACATGGGGAGACCAGAGGACAACTTAGGTGAGTGACTTTCTTTTCCCAAGTGTATAGGTTCTAAGTATCAAACTTGGTTTCTCAAACTTATAGGCAAGCAACTACACCTGTTGAAGCATTTCATTGGCACAAGTATCACATTTTAATTGCGGTTACAACTGGCTAATTTTTAAAAGGCCTTGCTGTAGCTGCACATATAAATCACATATATCAGTGTTTTTTCTTCAGTTTTTGTTAGTTTGTTGAGAATTTTGTACATTGTAATTTGATCATATTCACATCTCTCCCAACTCCTTCTAGACCCACCCCCATTGTTCTATCAAACCAATATTGAATTCTCTTTTATTTTATTTTATTTTGGTTTTTTGAGACAGAGTTTCTCTGTGTAGCTTTGTGCTTTTCCTGGATCTCGCTCTGTAGACCAGGCTGGCCTTGAACTCACAGAGATCCGCCTGGCTCTGCCTCCCGAGTGCTGGGATTAAAGGCGTGTGTCACCACCGCCCGGCTTTATTTTTTCAACCTATCAACTACAGTTTATGTTCCCTATATGTTCTTGGCTGGATGTCCTTCCACTGCAGTGTGGAAAGATCCACACTAGGACCTACTAGGATCCACAACCTTGAGGAAGACTAATTCTCTTTTTCCCAAAAGCTATCAGTCATCAGTAACTCCTTAGCTAGGGTAGAACGTCATGGCCCCCTCACCTCTCCATGCTGGGATTTTGTCTAGCTTGAGCTTGTGTAGGTCTTGTGCATGCTGTCACAAGTTTTGTGAGTTCATACATGCATCTGCTCTGTTGTGTCTGGAAGA
The DNA here is from genome assembly GCA_902168325.1 of Peromyscus nudipes. NCBI lineage: Eukaryota > Metazoa > Chordata > Mammalia > Rodentia > Cricetidae > Peromyscus > Peromyscus nudipes. The sequence goes on from CABHPH010158086.1 coordinate 63,589, forward strand.
CAGTTTCCTTGTGCTTAGCCGCTGCCTGTGCCTCTTCAGTCTTTCTGCCTCATCTTCCACGTTGATCCCCAAGACTTAGGAGGAAGACATGATTTAGATGTCACATTTAGGACTGAGTCTCTTATTTTCTACATGTTGATCAGTTGTGGGGTTTTGGGTTAATTGCCATCTAATGCAAAAAGAAACTTTTTAAATGATAGTTGATAAATACATCTGTGTGTTTATGAAAAGTATTAGGAGTTAGTGTATTAGTCAGATTTTCAAGAATAAAGAGAACTTATAGAATGAATATATATATATGAGATTTATTTGAATGATTTACAGGCTATGGTTCAACTAATCCAACAATGGCTGCCTATGACTAGGAGATTGAGACTCTAGTAGTTGTTCAGTTTATGAGGATGTGTGGTGGTATTGTGTTCCCCAAAATACTGTGCACCCTAATAAACTTATCTGGGATCAGAGAACAGAACAGTCACTAGATATAGAGGCCAGAAAATAGTGGCACACATGCCTTTAATCCTAGCATTCCAGAGGCAGAGATCTGCCTGGATTTCTGTGAGTTCAAGGCCATACTGGAGACAGCCAAGCATGGTGACTCACACCTTTAATCCCAGGAAGTAATGGCAGGAGGCAGAAAGGTATTTAAGGAGTGAGGATGAGGAACTATAGCTGGTTAAGCTTTTAGGCTTTTGAGCAACAGTTCAGCTGAGATCCATTTGGATGAGGACACAGAAGCTTCCAGTCTGAGGAAACGGGATCAGCTGAGGAACTGACGAGGTGAGGAAGCTGTGACTTGTTCTGCTTCTCTGATCTTTCAGCATTCACCCCAATACCTGGCTCCAGGTTTGTTTTTATTAATAAGACTCTTTAAGATTCATGCTACAAGGCTGGATGCCTCAGCTGGTCTTCAGTATATGCTGGAATCCTGAAGAAGCAGACTCTAGTGCCAGCAAAGGAATGGATTCTCTAGCAAAGGCAAGGGCAACCAGGCAAAGACAGAGCTTCCTTCTTTTGTGTTATTTACATAGGCTACCAGCAGAAGGTGTGGCTCACATTAGAAACAGGTCTTCCCAACTCAAAAGATTTGGATTAAAGGAGTGTCTTCCCACCACAAAGTTCTGGATTAGAAGTGGATCTTTCCACTTCAAATAATTTAATTAAGCAAAAATCCCACTCAGGTATGTCCAGACATTTTTGAGTTTTAGTTATTTCCAGATGTAGCCAAGTTGACAACCAGAATAACATCTCATCGTTGGTTTATTTAATACTGTGTGTGCCTATTTAGCAGAGCATTAGCAGTATTTTCTCCCCTAGGGTATACATGTGTAGCTCCAGGTTCTTGTCCATGAAAACAATGCCAGGGAAAGAAACCCACATACATCTTCCATAGTTCCACTTCATAGAGTAGGACTTAAGTAAAATTATAAAATTGTCAGTTACTTCCATGACACTTCTGTGGGCATTTCTTGCGGTCACCCATTATTTATACCTCACTGAGATCACACTTGGGTAAGGTTGACGATTATTTTTTTCTCCTCCAATAATGTGAATAGACCTTCCAGTGATATGAAAGCTATCAACAGAATGAAGCTTCTAAGCGAGTACCAGCTTAATTTCTTCATTTACTATGACCTGAGTTTGTGGTGCTCTCAGAAATAGGGTCTTACTATCAAGTTCTGGAGCACAACCAAGAGCATTGGCAATAAACTGTAATGTTCAGAGGGTCTATGAGAACTACATGGCCAACAACTCCAGAAGAGCTAACCCATTCCTGACACTGGGCCTTTTATTTGTTAGTCTGTGGTGCCTACTAAGGTCACTGTTGCTATGTTATAGAGTAACTCCATTTAAACTCTTTTATATATCTGTATGTATGTATTTTAGGAAGTGTCCACAATAATAGATTTCTACAGGACTTGTTGAAAGGACTTTGGTGTTAGTTATCCCTCCCCACATCCCTTCTTCTCTTCTGTCATCCCTATCCACACTCCATTTAACTCTTCCTGTTCCATGTTTACCCTTCAACTATTTATACCACTGTGATCTAGCTCCCATTCCTTGAAAGACCCTATGGCCCTTTACTGTATCCTGACCTCTAAGGGTATTCTAAGTGGAACATATATGTCTGTATGTTCAAAGCTAACATCCCCAAAGGAGAAAAAAAATGACATTTCTGCTGGGTTTGGGCTACCTCACTCAGAATGGTTGTTTCCAAAGCTACCGATTTACCTGTGATCCTAACTTTGTTTTTCTTAAAAATATAATATTCCATAGTGTAAATGTACTGTATTTTAATCACCCATTCATCATGATAGGCCTCTATCTAGGCTGTTTCTGTTCCTGGTCATTGTGAATAGAGCAGCAATAAACAGGACTGCACATGTATATCTTTTGTAGGACACATAGTTATTTAGGTATATGGCCAAGAGTGGTATAGCTGTGTGATGTAGTATATAGATTTCAAACATTTTAAGGAGCCTCCACACTGATTTCCATAGTGGCTACACCAGTTTGTTCTCCACCAGAACTTAATAACCATTCTTTTTCTCCCAAATCTATGCTAGCATTTGTAGTCATTTTTTTTAAAAATCATATACACTCTGAATGGGGCAAAATGAAATCTCAAAGTAGTTTTCATTTGCATTTCCTTAATGGCCAAGGCCTTTGGAGAGTTTGAAAAATCTTTGTCAGCCATTTGTATCTTATCTTTTGAGAACTCTGATTAGTTACATGACTCATTTTTAAATTGGGTTGTTTACTGTTTTGAGTTTTTTATTATAATCTAAACACCAACTTTCTCACCTGATGTAGAGCTGGTAAACATATTTTCCCCCATTCTCTAGGTTGCCTTTTCACTGGAGTGATGATATACCTTTCTGTACAGAAGCTTTTTAGTTTCAGGAGGTTGCATTTGCCAGTTAGTGGTCTTAATGCCTGTGCTAGCAGGGTCAGTAAGAAAGTCTTTTCCTGTGCCTATAAATTCAAATGTATTCCATACTTCCTCCTCTATCAGGAGGTGTCAGGTCTTATGTTGAAGCCCTTCATCAAGTTGTAGTTGAGTTTTGTAGAGAGTGAAGACAGGATCTATTTTTATTCTCCTATATTCAGTCATTCATTTGTTCCCAGCACCATTTGTTGAAGATGCTGTTTTTTTTCCCCCTCCATTCTGTATGTTTGGTTCCTTCTTCAAAAATCAGGAGGCTGTAGGTTTGTGGACTTATATGTGAATCCTCAGTTCTAGTTTATGGATCAGTGTGTTTGTCTTCATGTCAGCACCATGCTATTTTTAGGATAACTTAAAATCAAGGATGGGGGGTTGGGGATTTAGCTCAGTGGTAGAGCACTTGCCTAGCAAGCACAAGGCCCTGGGTTCGGTCCTCAGCTCCGGAAAAAAAAAATCAAGAATGGTTATACTTCCAATTGTTCTTTTGTTGTCCACCTGTTTTGTGGTGTGTGTGTGTGTGTGTGTGTGTGTGTGTGTATGTCCAAATGAAATTTATGATTATTTCTTCAGTTCCTATGGAGAACTTATTTGGAATTTGGTGAGTATTTTGCTCTCTGTAGATTGCTTTTGGTAGAATGTCCATTTATATAATATCAGTACTACCAATTTAGAAGCATGGGAGATCATTTCATCTTCTATCTTCTTAAACTTCTTCCTTAAAAATCTTTAAATCTTTATTATTTAAGACTTTCACTTCCCAGTTTATATGTATTCTAAGACACATGTTTCTGAGCCTATTGTGAGTAGTATTCTTTACCTCATTTCTTTCTTGGATTGCTAATTTGCATACAGAATGATGCATTTCCTCTGTTAATTTTGTATCGTGGTACTTTTCTGATTGTGTTTATCAGATGTAGAAGCTACCTGGTGTCCTTTAGGGTCTTTCAAAAAATAGTTTATTTTATTTCATGTTTATGTACATTAGTGTTTTGCCTGCATGCATGTTAGTGCACGCCCGGTGCCCAGTGAGGCCACAAGAGGGCAACAGATCCCCAGAAACTGGAGTTATACAGGCCCTGGGTCCTCTACTATATTCGCAAGTGCTCCTAAGCACTGAGAAGTCTATCCAGCCTGTTTTTGATGTCTTTTATGTATAAAATTATACCATTTAATATAAGGATAATTTAACATTTTTCTTATTTGTGTTACCTATTGTTCTTTCACTTGTCTATAGCTCTAAGGATTTGCGTACTATACTGAACAGAAATGGAGAGAATGGGCATCTTTGTTTTGCTTCTGCGTTAAGTGAAAATGCTTTGATTTTTATCCATTTAGCATGAATATAGTTATGTACTTCTTGTATATTGTCTTTATTATGTTGTGATTTGTCCTCTGTATCCCTAGATTCTCTTGGACTTCTGTCATGGAGAAATGTTGGATTTTGCTAAAAAAAAAAAGTTTTTTCATTTAATGAGGTGATCATATAGTTTTTGTTTTTGAATCTGTTAATGTGGTAGATTACATTTATGATTTATGAATATCGAACCATCCTTGCATTTCTTTGATGGAGCTGACTTGATTATGATGGAGTATCTTTTTGATGTGTCCTTGAATTTAGTTTGGAAGCTTTTTTAAAAGAATTTTTGATTCTGTGCTCATTGGCCAGTGTGGTGGTATTGTGTTCCCCAAAATATTGTGTATGCTAATAAACTTATCTGGGGTCAGAGAACAGGACAGCCACAATATTAAACATAGAGGTTAGGCAGTGGTAGCATACGCCTTTAATCCTAGCATTCCAGAGACAGAAATCCCTCTAGATCTCTGTGAGTTCAAGGCCACGTTGGAAACGGCCAGGCACAGTGATACACACCTTTAATCCCAGAAAGCCACACCTTTAATCCCAGGGAGTGGTGGTAGAAAGCAGAAAGGCATATAAAGCGTGAGGACCAGAAACTAGAGGCATTTGGCCTGAGCAGGCATTTGCCCTGGAGAGGCATTTGGCCTGGAGAAGCATTTGGCCTGGTTAAGCATTCAGGCTTCTAGCAGCAGTTCAGCTGAGACCCATTTTGGATGAGGACTGAGAGGCTTCCAGTCTGAGGAAGCAAGACCAGCTGAGGATCCGGTGAGGTGAGATAGCTGTGGCTGGTTCTGTCTCTCTGACCATCCAGCATTTCACCCCAATACCTGGCCTCAGGTTTGATTTTATTAATAAGACTCTCTAAGATTTCTGCTACATCACAGGAAGTAGTTCCTTTTCGGAGAGGTCTCTTGGCGGAAGAAGTTGGCGGCAGCGGGTAAGGCTCCTAGCTCTGACCTCTTGGGCTTTTTCATCTTTACATTGGCTCTGTGTTTCTTATTTAATAAGGTGGTTGGACTCATGCTACAGGCCAGAACTATCCTTCCTGTTTTGATTGGGTTTTTGTCTGTTTTCAAAACAGTTCAAAACTTGATTCTCAAAAAGAATTTGGAAATATTCCTTCCTTTTCTACTTTACAGAATAATTTGTGGAATACTTGGCTGAAGGTCTAGTAGAATTTTGCTATGTGGCCATCAATTACTGGCTTTTTCTTTTAAGTTGAGAGATTTGTAATTATTTCTTCTAGCCGGGCGATGGTGACGCACGCCTTTAATCCCAGCACTCGGGAGGCAGAGGCAGGTGGATCTCTGTGAGTTCAAGGCCAGCCTGGTCTACAAAGCGAGTTCCAGGAAAGGCACAAGGCTACATACACAGAGAAACCCTGTCTCAAAAAACCAAAAAAAAGAAAAAAGGAAAAAAAATATTTCTTCTATCTCATTGCTTTTTATAGGTCTGTTTAAGTTATTTACTTTATTTTTATTTAATTTTGGTAGGTTATATGTATCTAGACCTCAATTCATCTATTTCTTTTAGACTTTCTAGTTTAGTGGGGTGTGAATTTTTAAAGTATATCCTCCTGATTCTCTCAGTATCTCTTGTGATGTGCTCTTTTCTATCTCTGAATATACTAATTTGGATCTTTGACTATTTATTTTGGTTAGCTAAAGTTTTTTTTTAACTTAACTTCAGCTTTGAGTTACTATCTCTTTCCACCCACTCTTTCCTAGGTTGCTGAGTGTTCTTGTTTTTCCTGGTCTTCAGGCTTATCACTAAGTTAGTACTATGACCTCTCTCAATTTTTTTTAATGCAGGTACTTCTGTAAACATTGCTCTTAGAATGCCTTCACTATGTCCCACAGACTTTGGTATGCTGTGCCTTAATTTTCATTAATTTATGGGAATTTTAAAATTTCTTTCTTCTATTTCTTCACCCAGTTATTGTTCAGTAATGTGTTGTTTAGTTTCCATGAGGTTGTGTACTTTCTGTAGGTTCTATTACTGTTGATAGACTGTTTTCTTTCTTTGTAGTCAGGTAGAATAAAGACTGTCATTTCAATTTTCCTACGTTTATTGAGATTTATTTTGTGTCCCAATATGTGGTCTAATTTGGAAAAGTTCTAGGAGCTTCATAAAAGAATGCATATTCTATAGATATGTATTAGATCCATATTGATTTATGATGTCATGAAAGTTTCCAAGTGTCTCTGTTATTTTTATTCTGGTTAACATATCTATTGCTGAGAGTAAGGTGTTGACATTACCCACTATCACTGTTTTGGGGTCAAAATGAAATTTGTATTTAGTGTATAAATGTAAAAGGATTGTAATATCTTTTTGATGAGTTTTCCCTTTAATGAGTATTAAATGTCCCTGTTAACCTTTTCTGAATACTTTTGGTTTGAGGGCTATTTTGCAGATAATAGAATAGCTATAGCTGCTTGCTTCTTAGTTCCATTTTTCCAGCCATTTGCCCTGCCCTGAGGTAGTGTCTATCATTGCTGGTGAGGCATGTCTCACAGAGGCAGGAAAAAGATGGATCCCATTTTATAATCAAGTCTGCTAGATTGTTTCTATTTATTAGAGAACAGTGACCATTATTGTTCAGAATTATTATTGAAATATGTGTATTAATTGCTGTCATTTTGTTTATTTTTGTGGTATTTTCTCAAATCTTCCTTAATGATCTGTCTGCGTATTTGTTCCCTGTGACTTCCTGGATGTATTTATCCTCTTCAGAGGTAAGTATTCCTTTCTACAGAGCTGAGTACTCAAACTCCTGTCATTTGTTTTAATTTTGAAATGTTTTTATTTCTCCTTCAATTTTAATACTTTTTCTGGGTATAATATTCTGGACTTACAAGTTGTTGTCTTTGAGGGCATTGAGTACCTATTTCCAGGCCATTCTGGTTTATAAAGGTTTCTGTTGGATAATCAATCATGTGTTATTCTAATGGCCTTGACTTTATAAGTGACTTGAACTTTCTGTCTTGCAGCTTTCAATATCCTATCTTTATTTTTTTAAATTTAATTTTATTTATTTATTTATTTATTTATTTATTTGTTTGTTTTTTCAAGACAGGGTTTCTCTGTGCAGCTTTGTGCCTCTCCTGGAACTCATTTGGTAGAGCAGGCTGGCCTTGAACTCATGGAGATCTGCCTGCCTCTGCCTCCCGAGTGCTGGATTAAAGGCATGTGCCACCACCGCCTAGCTCAATATCCTATCTTTAATCTGTGTTTTTAATGTCTAATGATCTGAAATGGGAAATTTCTTTCTGGATCTTATGTATTTGGTATTCTATAGGGTATGAACTTCTACTTGCATGAACATTTATTTCTCTAGATTTGGTAAATTTTCTACTATGATTTTACTGAAGACATTCTCTATGCTTTTGCTATAATGTTCCTCTCTGGTTCTAGTTATTCGAAACTTTATTTTTTCATTGTTTCTCCATGTTCCTTTCATTTATACATGTATAAATGGAACACACACACACACACACACACACACACACACACACACACACACCACAATGTTTTAATTTCTCATTGACCTTTACTGAGTGGTCCAATTCATGTACTTTGTCTTCCATCCCTGACACCTTTTTGTGATGTGATCCATTCTGTTGAGGAACCTTCCCACTGAGGTTTTTAATTGACTTATTGAGGTTTTCATTTTCAACACTATTTCAATTTGAATTTTCTTTTAGAATTCAAGCTGTATTTCATTGTCTTGGATTAACTTCCTTATTTCATTCATTTCTTTGTCTTCTTTGAGTTGCTGGATCATACTTTGAATTTTTTCTTGTCTGGAAGTTCTTGAAGATCATGTTAATTAGTAACCATTACTATGGGATTTGTAGTTTTTGGAGGTAACAAGTTACTTTGGTTTCTCATGTTGTTTTTATTTCTGTGCTGGGATTCACACATCTGAGCTTAGTTTCTTGATTGAGTTTCTCTTTCCTTTTTGATTAGGTTACATTTTTCTTTTCTTTCCTTCTTTTTTATTTTCAGAAGTACTTATAATGTCCAGCATTAGTCTAAATGCATTGTAAGGTGGGGATCTTGATGTTTTTATTTTTGTCTAGTATTTGAGGCTACTATGTTTATCTCACTTATTATGCTTGTCTGCTATAGTCTTATGTGGTCCTCAGCTTGTTGAAGGAGGTTGGGAGGGGTTCCATCTTCAAGTGTGTACTGGCTCTGTGTCTCAATGCCAGATAGAGCAGCTGGAATGTCCCAGTCAGAAAACTGGCAAGGTTCTGCATCTCCAGGTCATATATATTGGACAGAGCATCCCTGCTGGAGAACTGGTTGGGATTTTGTGAATCCCCAAAGCTAGGAGAAGATGGTGGTCTCCGACTAGAAGCTGTTGGGCTTGGTTGTCACAAATGGAGAAACACCAGAAAGAGGAGAAACCATAGCCTACCTGTGTCTCTCACTTATGCATCTGTTTCACCACTTTTTAGTGACTATGTAATGCTAGATTGTATAGGCATGTTAGTTTACTTAAGTGGTAACTACGACTGACCACTTAATCAACTGTAAGATTTTTATTAAAGTCACAAATAATACTCCCAAATGTTCCACAAATTATTTGAACAAAGTTATACTTCAAACATAATGTAAATGTGTCCGTTGCCATATATTCACTAATTATGTGCATGTGTATATGTGAGTTTACCTGTTCATGCTGGACTCAGAAGAGGTTATTGGATCCCTCAGAGATGGAATTATAGGCATATGTGAGATGCCTCACTTGTTACATGAGTGTTGGGATCCAAACTCTGGTCCTTGTTATTGCACAGAAAATGCTCTTAACCACTGCTTAACCATCATTTCAGCCCCTGAACTTTTATTTTATTTTAAAACTTTTACTTAATTATCATACATGAATGATTATTCATTTTGTTTGTGTAGAAGTGTAGAAGGCACTTTGAAATCTTTGCTGTTATAAAAACATTTTTAATAACCCATCTTTTAATTATTGGCTGCTGATATACAGAAATGACTATAATAATTAGTCCTATACATTGCTTTTTATTCAGTCTTAATACTGATTTATTGAATTAATCCTCATTTTAAACTACATATTCTTACATTTCTCTGCATCATAATCATTAGCAATTTCATCATTCTAATACTCTTTCATCTGTACCCATGTTTATAATTTTCGTTTCTTATATAGCATATATAATTTCTAGGGCATTGTTGTTTAAAACAGGATCTTAATCTGTAGACCATACTGGCCTCAAACTCACAGAGATTTGCCTTCCTCTGCTTCCAGAGTAGGTGGGCGAAGGTGTGTCCACCATAACTAGCTCTCTAAAGCAACACTAGGCAGTCATTCTTATCTAAGTCTGTAGTACATGCCCTTCAGTGACTGAAGGAAATTTTCTACTAGTTCTGTTTTGACAAAGGTCTTTGTTTGCCATGAGAGGATATTTAATCTTATTAAATGCTTGTGCATCTTTGAAGATAACCATATAGACTGTGGGCTATTGCATTTTTGGGGCAATTTTATAAATCTGTTTGCTGATATTTGATTTTAAAAAGTTTGTGTTTTTCTTTTGTCAAATAAATTGGCCCAGAATTTTCCTTTCCTATGGGCCTATGAAAAGCTATTTGAAAAGTATTTCCTATGCAATGCAAAATATATGTATATAAAATGAGTTATACATGAGTGCATATAATAGTACTATTCATTATAGCCTAAACTGAAAATAGCCAAGGTATCAATAAACTGTGACATATTCATATTATTAGTTTTGAGTAATTGAGACCAAATACCCAGAAGAAATAACTAAGAGAGCAAAAGATTATTTTGGCTCATGATTTCAGAGCATTTCTATCTATTATAGTGACCAAGGCCTAGCAATGGGAGCCTGTGACAGTAGCTTGGTCAGGATATAGCCAGCACATCAGACCCTGATGTCAAGAAATTATTCAACACCTATTGATCTCTTTTGGCCACCCAGGCCCCACATACAAAAGGCTTCAAAATATCACTATAAGCTGAAGACTGTAGCATGATTCTTAGAAGGTCTTATTAATAAAATCAAACCTGAGGCCAGGTATTGGGGTGAAATGCTGGATGGTCAGAGAAACAGAATAAGCCACAGCTATCTCACCTCGCTGAATCCTCAGCTGGTCTTGTTTCCTCAGACTGGAAGCCTCTATGTCCTCATATCCAAATGACTCTCAGCTGAACTGCTGCTAGAAGCCTGAATGCTTAACCAGGCCAAAATGCTTCTCCAGGCCAAAGTCTTCTCCAGGCCAAAGGCCTCTCCAGGGCAAAGGCCTCTCCAGGGGGCAAAGGCCTCTCCAGGGCAAATGCCTCTAGTTTCTGGTCCTCACGCTTTATATACCTTTCTGCTTTCTACCACCACTCCCTGGGATTAAAGGTGTGGCTTTCTGGGATTAAAGGTGTGTATCACCGTGCCTGGCCGTTTCCAACGTGGCCTTGAACTCACAGAGATCCAGAGGGATTTCTGTCTCTGGAATGCTAGGATTAAAGGCGTATGCTACCACTGCCTAACCTCTATGTTTAATATTGTGGCTGTCCTGTTCTCTGACCCCAGATAAGTTTATTAGCATACACAATATTTTGGGGAACACAATACCACCACAGAAGACTGAGTATCTAAAACTTATGGGGGAGTATTTCATATTCTAGCTATAACACTATCCAATAAAATGGGGAAAATATTACAACACAATAAATTTAAAAAGTATAGTGAGTATAAGTGATCATATAGAAGATAATATTTTTATTTTAAGATTCTCTAATATGAATTTATAGTTAAAGAAAAATGTGATTTTCTAGAAAAGTCTTAGAAAGGCACACTAATCTTTGGCGCTAGAAAGTCAGAATGGTGGTTGTCTGAATGTAGAGAGGCATTATTATTTAAGAAGAAAAGGAAGACTTTTGGGGATAAGATAGACTTGCTTTATACCTTAAGAGCACTTTAAAACATTTTATTAAAACTCAATGCACACATACACACACACACACACACACACACACACACACACACACACACACTTGAGTACTTTGCGTTTGACTATGTGAAAATTTTACTTCAGAATTTTATCAACAATACCTATGTCAAGTTTGAAGTTCACTAAAATATAAGCTGATTCATATCTGGCTAGACTGAATGTATAGACAATGTAGTACAATAAGAAGAATAGAAAATGATTCGTGGGAGAATCTAGTTGGGCCTATATATGAATTTTACTATAAAATTCTTTTCCTGTGGAGTGTATTTTGTCCAAAAGTTGCATGCTAATGTTACAACTATCTATTTTTGACAAGGCAATTTATCTATTATTGAAATTAAAATTTTTACATGATTTTAATTTTTATATTTAACTTTATATCATATTTTCATCTATATTTACAATATTATAGAGTATATATTTATAATATAGATTATATATTTACAATATTTTATATCATATATTTTGTAATATTTTAGACCTATTTACTTATGGTGTAAAAGAGACTAGGAAATACTGTAGTAAACATGGGCATAAGAAAGTTTATTCCTAAGAAATATCAAATGATGAAACTAGTTCAGACTTCAATTTTGGATACAGGCTCCTTGTAAAATATCTAGGAAGGTTTATCTTCTTTTTATACCCAATTCTTTCTACATTTTTCATAAAGACAATAGAATAAAACATTTTGTTCCTAGAGCTAAAGTAGAAGCCCTGTGAATATGTGGCAAATGTAAGGTTTGTTTTAAATGCATTGTTGTATTTAAATAACCATTATACTTTATCCAATAAAACAGGAATTAGTGAAGAGAATTTTGAAACAGTTTTCCATCTGTCCTTTTTAGTGAACTGTTGCTATGACCTGTCTGGTTTTGATTCTCAAGGATAATTGAGGGGCTGATCAGAATTTGTGTATCAGGAAGACTAAAAATGGCTTGGAGATTGACTATTTGTTTTGAAGAAATCTAAACACTTTAAGTCTTAATTACTTAACTTCTTGTCTGTCTTTTCTTTTTTTCCAAAACAAGTATTATTTATTCTAGAGATAGACAGCTGGGTCTGTGAAATATGATTAAATATTGCTTATGTTGGAAATATTTCAGATCAAATAATATTGTGACAGTATTATTGAACAAGGATCTATTAATTGCTTTATGTCTGTAATTTGAAAAATAGAATCATACTGGGGAGTGAATCTTTCTGTTATTTATTTATATATATATTAGGCATTAGATATTGCTATGGGGCAGATATTAAGTATTTCTTGAGGTCTATACATGAAAGCTTTCTCACCCAAGGGAGCACTTTTTGTTGGTGGGAAGAATTTTTAGGAAATGGGTCTAGTATGAAGTCTTTAGACTATTTGAAGTCGGCTTTCTGTTATAGTTAGTTTTAACTGTCAGATTTGCACATTGTAGAGTCATCTGAGAGGAAGACCTTAATTAACTGCCTATATCAGATTGGCTTGTGGGCATGTGTGGGGGGAATTTTCTTGATCAGTAGGTAGACTTTTCCCATGTGGAAGGTACCATCCCTTGCCAAGTGGTCCTGAGCTGTATAGGAAACTTAGTTAAACAAAGTCCAGTGAGTGAGCCAGCAAGAAGTGTTCCTCCATGGTTTCTATGTCAAATTCTTGCTTGAGTTTCTTCTCTGACTTCTCTTAGTGTTGGACTGTGACCTGTAAGCCAAATAAACCCCCTAATCCCCAAGTTCCTTTTGGTTAGAGCATTTTATCATACTAATAAATGGGAGACTAGAACAGGAATTAACACCAGAGAAGTGGGGTGTTATACTGATGGACCTGAAAAATGGCTTTTATGCTGTTAGACTGTTTTGCTGGAAGATTTTGGAGGATTTTAGAATGCTGTGCTGAGAAGGTTATTGAATGCTGAGAGATTAATAGGGTATCTCAGAAGATATTAGTGTTGAGAGAAATGAAGACTGTGGAAGACTGATTCATGAGGTTTCATATAAAAGCTAAGACTATCAAAATTTAAGATGAGAGTTCTATGTTTTATTTTGTATTGAGAATTGGAGTGTTCTGGTCAGCTGGGGCTGAAGAATCAGTTGTAATTAATAAGAGATCAGCACCATTAAATGAATTCTTCTGTACTTTATTGAGACAATAATGTGTTTTCTTAGAGTTGACACACAGATTTTGTGGTCAAGGGAGTGCCAAGGCTATGTGTCATGCTGGCAGTCAAACTTGGTGATGTGTAAGAGTCACCCTCTAATGAAAGAAGCTGACTGAGGCTTGGCACTCTGGGACAAGGTTAGAGTTCCTGTGAAGAGGGCAGAAGAGGCCATTGGTAAAAATACTACCTCATTTACAGTGGAGTCTCCAGGATACAGAAGATGCCAAGAACATGGGGCATCTACCAAAGACAGTGGCATCTGTGGAGTAGAGCCACCATGAGCCTCTGAGAAAATCTGTGTGTACTGCAGATTCAGAGTTTGAGAAGTGGGTCTACTAAAACCCTTGTGACCTAGAAACCTACAAAAGTAGTGAGTCCCAGATGCTGCACATTAAGGATCTGGATGATGCATATATTGTCCTAGATTTTGGGTTTGCTTAAGTTTATTGTTTTTATGAGCTGTTTCTTCCATCTTGGAATGAGAAACTATTTTTGGTTATTTTTATCTTATAGAAGCCCACAGTTAAGATACATTAGACCTTTAAAAGTGTTGGAAGTTTAAAGGCTGTGGGACTTCTTAAGTTGTACTATGTTTTATATTGTAATAATAGCATGAGATATTGGGGACAAGGAATTAAAACTTAATGGCTTAAAATGACATGTTTGGGACTCTCTTGGTTCCCTCAGGCAGATGCCTCCTACCCAGAAAACAGGCCATGCCTACCAGATGACCAGCATCCAACTCTGGCAAATACATCTATCTCAAACACAGGCTGTGCCTATCAGAAGATCAGGTCGGCTGCTTACCTGAGGACCTTCTGCACTTGCTTAGTGTGCTCTGCTCTGACACTATCCCCAATCCTCATCCCCTCCTCATCACCATATCCCAGCCTCCAACTTGGGTGAAGACTTCAGGACCAGAGGCCACACTGGTCACTAGAATCAAAGGCCATACAGGCTGCCCTACTTGGGCAGAGAACTCCTGCTCAACAAGAGACCACACTTGGCACCAGAAGTCCAGCACCCAACTAGGGTAGAGACCCCTTCCTCAACCAGTTTACACAAATCAGAAGAGAGAAAATAGAAACCAAGGAACAAAGCACCCATCCAACAAAGACAAACCCAGAAATTGGCACCTACACCTATAAACACCCCAAACCTAGATGCCTAGACTACAGCTTAAGAACACAGTCAAGAACAGTCAGAGCAATATGTCACCACCAGAACCCAGGTAATCTACTACAGCAAACTCTGAATATTACAACACAGCTGAAGCACAACAAAAAGACCTTAAAACCAATTTTATGAAGATGAAAGAGGTACTTACAAAAGAAAGGAATAAATCCCTTAAAGAAACCAAGGATAAAACAAAAATTGGAAGAAATGAGTAAATCCCTTAAAGAAAACCAAGAAAAACAAAACATACAGTTGAAGGAAAGAAATGAAACTACTTCAGACCTTAAGTTGGAAATAGAACCAATAAGGAAAATACAGTTCTGGAAATGGAAATGGAAATTTTGGAAATGGAAAATCTAGGTAAGTGAACAGGCACTACAGATGCAAGTATCACCAACAGAATATGAGATGGATGAAAGAATCTCAGGTATTTAAGATTGTAGTCGAAGTTTTCTCTAGTCCCACATGACCCTGTGATCCCACATTCCTCCAGTCCTACCTGGCCCCACAGCCCTGCAGCTTCTTATAAAATAATCACTCAGAGTGATTACAGAGATAATTACAACTGCTTGGTCATTAGCTCAGGCTTATTACTGACTAGCTCTTACACTTAAATTAGCCCATAATTTTTATCTATGTTTAGCCACATGGCTTGGTACCTTTTTCTCAGTTCTGCCTTGTCATCTTGCTTCCTCTGTGTCTGTCTGGCAATTCCTCACTCTGCCCTTTCTCTTCCCAGTATTCTCCTAGTCTGCTTACCCATCTATACTTCCTGCCTGGCTACTGGCCAATCAGCATTTTATTAAACCAGTGTACAAGATCATTATCCCACAGCAGAAGATAAAATAGAAGAAATAGATACATAAGTCAAAGAAAATGTTAAGTCTAAAAAATTCCTGACACAAAACTGTAGCATGAATCTTAAAAGTCTTATTAATAAAATCAAACCTGAGCCGGGTATTGGGGTGAACACTGGAAGGTCAGAGAGACAGAATAAGCCACAGCTACCTCACCTTGCTGGATCCTCAGCTGGTCTTGTTTCCTCAGACTGGAGGCCTCTGAGTCCTCATCCAGGATGGGTCTTAGCTGAATTGTTGCTCAAAAGCCTGAATGCTTAACCAGGCCTAATGCTTCTCCAGGCCAAATACCTCTCCAGGCCAAATGCTTCTAGTTTCTGGTCCTCACGCTTTATATACCTTTCTGCTTTCTACCACCACTCCCTGGGATTAAAGGTGTGGGTCACCATGCCTGGCCGTTTCCAATGTGGCCTTGAGGATCACAGAGATCCTGAGGGATTTCTGTCTCTGGAATGCTAGGATTGAAGGCGTGTGCAACCACTGCCTAACCTCTGTTTAATATTGTGGTTGTTCTGTCTCTGACCCCACATAAGTTTATTAAGGTACACAATATTTTGGGGAACACAATACCACCACACAAAACATCCAGGAAATCTGAGCTATTATGAAAAGACCAAACCTAAGAATAACAGAATATAAGAAGGAAAGAATAACAGCTCAAAGGTCCAGAAAATATTTTCAACAAAATTGTAGAAGATGAAATTTTCCTAACCCAAAAAAGGAGATGCCCATAAAGATACAAGAAGAACACAGAACACCAAATAGATTGGTGTAGATGGACTTTTCTTTCATGCCTACCAGTTACCAAATAACTAACCAGAGACTTAGTATTAATTATAAATACTTGGCCAATAGCTCAGACTTGTTACTAGCTAACTCTTACATTCTCAATTAACCCATATTTTTATCTACTCTTTGCCATGTGGCTTGGTACCTTTTCTCAGCATGGCATGTTCATCATGCTTTTCCCTGTATCTTCTTGGTACTCCTCTGACTCCAACCTTCTTCTTCCCAGCATTCTCCCTAACCTTATCCTGTCCAGCTATTGGCAAGTCGGGTTCTTTATTAAACCAATCACAATGACATATATTCACACAGTGTAAAGGAATATTCACAGATTGGAAAATAGAAAAAAAGTCTCCTCACCACGTAATCAAAACACCAAACATACAGAACAAAGAAAGAATATTAAAAGCTATAAGGGAAAAAGAGCAAGTAACATAAAAAGGCAGACCTATTAGAATTACATCTGACTTCTCAACGGAGACTCTCAAAGTCAGAAGGGCATGGAAAGATGTGATGCAGTCTCTAAGAGACCAAAATTTCCTTCCCAGACTACTATGCCCAGCAAAATTTTCAATCACCTTAGATGTAGAAAACAACATTACACAATAAAGTAAATTTAAAAAATATATATATCTACAAATCCACCCTTACAAAAGATATTAGAAAGAAAACTCCAGGAGGTTAACTATACCCATGAAAACACAGGCAATAGATAATCTAATACCAGCAAAACCCAAAGAACAGACACACACACCACCACTATCACTACCAGCAGCAGCAACAACAAGAACAACAAAAATAAGAGGAATTAGCAATCATTGGTCATTGACAGCTCTACATATCAGTTCCCCAACAAGAAGACACAGACTAACAAAGTAGATACGAAAACACAATCCATCTTGCTGCTACATCAGAAAGATGCTGAAACACAGCTCAACATCAAAGGTAGACATTACCTCAGAGTAAAGGGTTGGAAAAAGATTTTTCAAGCAAATGGACCTAAGAAGCAAGCTAGTGTAGCCATTCCAATATCTAACAAAATAGACATCAAACTAAAATTAATCAAAAGAAATAGGGAAGAACACTTCATACTCATCAAAGAAAAAAATCCACAAAGATTACTTTTCAGTTATTAACACCTGTGCCCCTAACTCAAGGGCATTTGTAAATAAGATGTTACTATAGCTTAAATCACACACCAATCCTTACATATTGATAGCTTCAAACTTCAGTACCCTACTCTCACCAACTGACAAGTCATCCAGCCAAAAACTAAACAAAGAAATATGGGAGCCAACAGATGTGATAAACCAAATGGACCCAATGGATATCACATTTCACCCAAACACAAAAAAATATACCTTCTTCTCAGCACCTCATGGAACTTGCTTCAAAATTAACCACATACTCAGAAATATCATCAGATACAAGAAAACTGAAATAACCCCCTGCATCCTATCAGATCACAATGGATCAAAGCTGCATTTCAGCAACAGAAACAAATGAAAGCCTATAAACTCATGGAAACTGAACAACTCTCTACTGAATAAAAAATGGATCAAGACAGAAATAAAGGAAGAAATAAAAAACTTCCTAGAGTTCAGTGAAAATGAATGCACAGCTTATCTAAACATATGGGACACAGTGAAAGTGGTGCTAAGAGGAAAGTTCATAGCACTAAATGTTTACATTAAAAAAAATGGAGAGATTTAAGTTATCAACAACCTAAACAGCACACCAGAAAGCTTTAGAACGAAAAAGAAGCAAGCACACCCAAGAGGAGTAGACAGAAGGAAATAATAAAAATGAAGGCTTAAATCAATAAAATAGAAACAAAGAGAACAATACAAAGAATCAACGAAATGAAGAGTTCTTTGAGAAAATCATCAGGGTAGACAAACCCTTATCTAAACTAACTGAAAGATAGAGAGAGAATATCCAAATTAACAAAATCAGAAATGAAAAGGTGGACATAACAACCGACATGGAGGGAATTCAAGGAATCATTAGATCACACTTTAAAAACTCATACTCCATAAAATTGGAAAATCTAAAAGAAATGGATAGTTTTCACTATAGGTACTACATACCAAAGTTAAATCAAGATCAGATAAACAGTTTAAATAGACCTATAACCTATAATAGTTTTCTTATATTATTTTATTGAATATATTTTCTGTGGCTTCTGCTTTCTTCTCCTTCTTCTATCCTTATTATTCTTAGGTTTGGCCTTTTCATGGTGTCCCAGATTTCTTGGACATTTTGTGTTGACTTTTTTGGCTTTAGTAT
>CABHPH010158087.1:0-68620 GCA_902168325.1 Peromyscus nudipes
TGGGACTTTGGTCTAGAAAAGCTAAGAGACATTTTAAGTTAGACCTAATTAGGTAATACTAGTATTAGCATAGAAGACATTGGTACTGAGGGTGATTTGAACTGTGTGAACCTAGCTCAAGAAGTTTCAGATGAGATTAAAATTTGTATGAGTCCCAAAGACCAGTCTTTTGATATTTTGGTGAAGAACATGTCTGTTTTATGCCCTTGTTCCCAAAATAAAAATCTTCCTGAGGCTAAAGTGAAGTCTTATGGATTAAGAGCTTTGGCAGAGGAGATTTCCAGACATTCTAGTGTTGACTGTGTTGTATGGGTATTAGTAGCCAGTCTTATGCAGATCTATCTTGACAAGGAGAAAACTGGGCAAGGAAAAATACAAAATGTACATTTTGAGGGGAAGGGGGCACCAGGGAGTATAAAGGAGCTAAATCTGATATTCAAGGAGATAAACAAATTAAAGAAAAGCCTGATGCTAGATGGAATAAAGGGAGTTGTGACCTCAGAGCAAGACTCCACCAAGATAATCTTCCAACATGTAAAGAGGAATTAAAGAAAAAGTTAGGACCAGGTGGTGCTACACACCTTTAATATCAGCACTTGGGAGGTAGAGGTAGGCAGATTTTCAAGTTCTAGGCCAGTGTTGTCTACACTGCAAGTTCCAGAATAGCCAGGCTTAGGCAGTGAAGGAAACTGCCCAAACCAGAAAGCTGTTGAAAATGTATTGGAACAAGAGGGGAATGCTCTAGTCCCAGAAAGCAGAACTTTGTGGTTTCAGCCATGTAGTTCTGGCTTTCCAGTCAAGGATACAAGAAAGAGTTATATAATCCCCCTCCATGAAAAAGAAAACACTGAGGCCAGGTGTGTGGCAGGAGTGTCCCTGCATGGAGACCCAGAGAGCCCATTATGGGAAGTTGTGAAGGTGGAGCCTAGATTACCTTGGAGACCTCAAGATGATGGAGATGCAAGAGTCAGAGGATACCTGCCTAGGAAAGTAGTTAACAGGGAGTTCAACCAATGGAAAAGAAAGAAGTGTATTGCAGTCAACAGAAATGAAGAGCTGGAGATCTAAAGATCCCTTTAACATCAGGCATGGGGATGCAGTTTGGAGTTTGACATGCTGATTTTCAGTCTTGCTTTGATCCAGTATTTCCTCATTATGCTCTCTTTCTTCTATTTTTGAACTATAATGTATACACTGTGCCATTATATGATGGAAGTATGTGATCTGCCTTTTCATTTTGATTTTATAGGGGATTACAGTTCAGAGATTGCCTAAGTCCCAGAAGAGACTTTGAACTTTGAACTTTTAAACAGTGCTGATATTGTGATAGACTGTGGGGACTTTTGAAGTTGGACTTAATGTATTTTGCATTTTGGTATGACTACAAGCCTATAGGGAGTAGAATGTGGTAGTTTAAATGAAAACGCCCCTCATAGGACTATAGGGAGTGGCACTACTAGGAGGTGTGGCCTTTTGGAGTATATGGGGTAATTTTGGAGTTGTTGGAGAAGGTGTGTCACTAGGGGTGGGCTTTAAGGTATAAGAAACTCAAGGCAGGCCCAGTGTTGCTCTTTTCCTGCTGCCTGAGGATTCAGATGCAGAAATCTCAGCTATTCTTCAGCACTTGAGTGCTACCATGCCTCCCACCATGAAACAAATGGACTAAACCTCTGAAATGTAAGCCAGACCCAACTAAATCTTTTCCTTTATAAAAGTTACTGTAATGATGTTTCTTCAAGCAATAGAAACCCTAAGTAACACAATGACATTGTTGATATTCATCTTCAATCCAAGATATTCAGGAAGTTGATACAGGAGGGTTATGAGTTTGAGGTCAGCACAGGCTAAACAGATCATTACGACAAGACAAACCCGGCATATACAGTATCATCCTATCACAGAAAAAAATATCGACAATAACATAGCAATAAATGCCTCATTATTAGTTCAAAAGTAGAAGGTTAGCTTTCTCTTTTTCAATCTTCTTTTTGTAAAAACAGCTTCTATAAAACATATTCTGATCCCAGTTTTCCTCTTCCCTAACTCTTCCTAGATTCTCCTACCTCCCCTTTCATCAACTTCTTCCTTTATCTCTCCAGAAATCAAACAGGCAACTGCTGCCCCAGTCGCAGGCCAGAGAGAAGACTCCTGCTGGCAGGCCTGCTCACCAACACCTCCAAGTAGACATTGCAATCTACAACACCTACTCCCTCCACCAAACCCATCCATCTCCCTTTTTTTTGGGGGGGGGGTAACTTCTGAACTTTTTTATTTTATTTTTCTTTATTAAGAAATTTTCTGGCTCAGAGGTTAAGAGCACTGACTGTTCTTCCAGAGGTCCTGAGTTCAATTCCCAGCAACCACGTGGTGGCTCACAACCATCTGTAGTGAGATCTGGTGCCCTCTTCTAGCCTGCAGAAATACATGCAGGCAGAACACTGTACACATAATAAATAAACGACATAATAAATAAATAGATATTTAAAAAAAGAAATTTTCTACTCACTCCTCATGCTATCCACAGACCCCCTCTCCTCCCTCCTCCCACACCCAGCCCTCTTTCCCAAGCCACCCCGCACCCCCACATCGCCCAAATCAAGGTCTCCCATGGGGAGTCAGCAGAGCCCAGCTCACTGAGCCTAGGCAGGTCCAAGCCCCTTCCCACTGCACCAATGCTGTGCAAGGTATCACACCATAGGCACCGGATTCCCAGAAGCCTACCCGTGCACCAGGGACAGATCCCAATCTGGGTGCACCCCAAACAGTTCAAGCCAAACAACCGTCTTCTGTGTCCAGAGGGCCTAGTCCAGTCCCATGGGGGCTCCACAGCCACCAGTCCACAGTTCATGGGTTTCCACTAGTGTGGTCTATCATCTCTGCAAATCCTCCCGTCATGATCTCAATGCCCCTTGCCTGCAGTATCTCTCCTCTCTCTCATCAATTGGATTCTCGGAAATCAGTATGGTGGTTTCTCAGAAAGTTGGGAATAAACCTTCCTCAAGATCCAGCTATACCACTCTTGGGCATATACCCAAGGAATGCTCAAATTAGCACAAGGACACATGCTCAACTATGTTCATATCAGCATTATTTGTAATAGCAAGAACCTGGAAACAACCTAGATGCCCCTCAACTGAAAAATGGATAAAGAAAATATGGCACATATACACAATGGAGCACTACTCAGCAGTAAAAAAAACAATGACATCATGAAATTTGCAGGCAAATGGATGGATCTAGAAAATATCATCTTGAGTGAGGTAACCCAGAGTCAGAAGGACAAACATAGTATGCACTCACTCATAAGTGGATACTAAATGGGAGGGAAGGGATGGCCAGACTGCAACCCACAACTCCAGAGAGGCTAGCTAACAGGAAAAGATCCTAAGAGGGACACATGGATGATCCTGTGAAGGAGAAGTGGATGAGATTGACATGACTGGACTGTGTGGGACGGGTGGCGGGTGGCAGAGGGCTAGGAGTGGGGGATGAGAACATAGGGAAATGGGAGGGTCAAGCTGGAACAGGGACAGAGTGGGAGGGCAGGGAGGAAGATACCAGGATAGATGAGGACATCATGGGAATAGGAAGAGGCAGGGTATTGGTGAGGCTCTCAGGAATCCACAAGGTTGACCCCACCTTGGTCTGCTGGCAGTGGTCCAGAGGGTGCCTGGACTGGTCTACTCTGGTGACCAGCCTAGCAAATAACCTAGCTGTCATCATAGAGCTGTTGAC
Source organism: Peromyscus nudipes (assembly GCA_902168325.1). Lineage (NCBI taxonomy): Eukaryota > Metazoa > Chordata > Mammalia > Rodentia > Cricetidae > Peromyscus > Peromyscus nudipes. Next base: position 3,736 of record CABHPH010158087.1, read on the forward strand.
CAGTGACAGCTGGAGGCAGATACAGAGATCCACGGCCAGGCACCAGGCTGAGTTCCGGGAATCCATCTCCCTTTGACTTCTGTGACTCCCTGAGACACAGAATCTGCCACCTCTGACTGGACCACAATCTCCAATTGGACCAAAAGTGTCAACTGGACCAAGAGCAGACCTTTGAGGCACAGACACAGCCAGGATAAATTGGACCAAAAGCAGCTCCCTGAGACACAGACACCTCTTGCATCAATTGGAGTAAGAGATGGGTAGATACCAGCGGAAGAATAGATATAACAACATGAAGAGCAGTATGGCACCACCAGAATCTAGCAGTTCTACAACAGCAAGACCTGATTATCACAATGTAGAAGAAGCAGAAGAAAATGACCTTAAAAATAACTTTATGAAGATGATAGAAACTAGACATCAAAACACCAAACAATCGAATTTAAAAAATGGGCTACAGAGATAAACAGAGAATTCTCAACAGAAGAATCTCAAATGACCGAAAAAACATTTAAGGAATTGCTCAACATCCTTAGTCATCAGGGAAATGTAAATCAAAATGACTCTGAGATGCCATCTTACACCTGTCAGAATGGCTAAGATCAAAAACATTGATGACGGCTTATGTTGGAGAGGATGTGGAGCAAGAAGATTCCTCCACTGTTAGTGGGAGTGTAAACTTATACAGCCACTTTAGAAATCAGCATAGTGATTTCTTAGATCCTTGGGATTCAATCTACCTCAAGACCCAATGATACCACTCTTGGGTATACACCCAAGGAATGCTCAATAATGCCACTTGCTGAACTATGTTCATAGCAGCATTATTCATAATAGCCAGAACCTAGAAACAACCTAGATGCCCCTCAACCAAAGAATGGATTAAGAAAATGTAGTACATATACACAATGGAGTACTATACAGCAGTAAAAAAAAAATGACATCATAAAATTTGCAGACAAATTGATGGGACTGGAAAATATCATCCTGAGTGGGGTAATCCAGACTCAGAAACACAAACATGGTATATACTCACTCATAAGTGGATATTAGACGTAAAGCAAATGGTAACCAGACTATAACCCACAGCTCCAGAGAAGCTAGCTAACATGGAGAATCCTAAGAGGGACACATGGATCGCCCTGAGAAAAGGAAATGAATGAGATCTCCTGAGTAAACTGGGGGCAAGGGGGAGCAATAGAGGGTAGGGGGTGGGGGAAGAGAACGTAAGGGAACAGGATGGTTGAGCTGGAATGAGGAAGGAGTGGGCGAGCAATGAAAGAGATGATATCACGGGGATAGGAGAAACCTGGTGCTAGGGAAGTTCCCAGGAATCCCCAAGGATGACCCCAGCTTAGACTTCTAGATAGAGTGGAGAGGGTGCCTGAGCTGGCCTACCACGGTAATCAGATTGCTGAATATCTTAACTGTCCTCATAGAGCCTTCATCCAGTAACTGATGGAAGCAGATGCAGAGATCCACAGCTAAGCACCAGGAGTTCAAACAGAGGGAAGAGAGATTCTATGAGCAAGGGGCTTCAAGATCATGATGGGGGAAATCTACAGAGACAACCAAACCAAGCTGGTGGGAAGTCATGAACTTTAGACCAACAGCTGTTGAGTCTGAATGGAACTGGACTAGGCCTTCTGCATAAGTGAGACAGTTGAGTAGCTTGATCTGTTCAAGGTCTGGTAGTCAGATTTGGATCTATCCCTAGTGCATGAGTTGGCTTTTTGGAGCTCATTAACTATGATAGGACACTTTGAATAGCTTTCATGCATGGAGGAGGGGCTTAGACCTGCATCAACTGAATGTACCAGGCTTTGCTGACTCCCCATGGGAGACCTTACGTTTTTGGAGACGTGGATGGGTGAGTTGAGGCAGGGAGGCTGGGGAGGAGCGGGAGGAGGGATGAGAGGGTGATCTGTGGTTTGTATGTAAAATGAATAAAAAAAACTTAATAAAAAAGAAATAGCAAAAAAGAAATCAATGAGGCAAACAAAAGCTGTAAAAAATACATATATATACAAAAGAAAATAAACCTTAAATCAGAAAACAACATATACAAGCAATACAAGCAATAGACCAATAAGACAGAGAAAAACAAACAAAACAACAGTGCACAAATAAAGTAATATTAGACAATATTACAAAAGACCATTGAGTTTATATTGTGTTTTTCATCTATTTCTGGGCTTGGGGACAACCTTTAAATGTGGTTAATAAAGCCAGTGATACTTTATTGGAGAGATCTATTCTTTTCCTTTGCAAGCAGGTGCCAATCACAGATAGCTTCTTGACTAACAGTAGGATCCCAAGTCCATTCCCGCCCCCTCAGCCCTGGGAAAATCACAGAGGACAGGGAAGAAAAATGATAAGAACCAGATGACCAGGAATTTTGCTTTGAGAAATTGTCTCATAGAAAAACAGGTAAGCTACACCTATGATACCTCAACAAGATTTGAACATTCACAACACCAATAGATAAGGTAATGTAAATAGAAGAAATATCATGGGGCCCTATTACTAGACAAAGGACTACATGCTACCAATGAATGCTGAAAGTGTGAAGATTAGTCTTCCTCGGGTCTTATCCCCTTAATTTATTATTCAATACAGAGTGGTCATTCTTGGAATAATATACATTCAAGCATCAACAAAGGGATATATGAGAATATTTAACCATATAATACATATATGCAGCAATAATAAACAAAAAGGTGTCATTAATTTGAAAGGAAGTAAGGGATGGATCATTGGGGAGCTTGGAGGGAGAAGATAAAAGAAGAAAAATGATCTGATAATATTTTAATTATAATTAATTACTTAATTTTAATTAATGTACTTAAAAATGAGTGCCAAACTAACACTGAAAGCCTGCAAGGTGCTAGAGAGTCCCCGATGTTGATCTGTGTTTGAAGACCAAAGTCCTGGTGTCATGCTTCAGTAGAGGAAAGCAGCAGCTGCGCGAGGCACAAGAAATAAGACCAGGCCAGTAACTTCATTGTTCTTGGATTTCTTCATATGTCTTCTGCTCTTTATAAGATGGTTTACCTAGAAGGTGATCTTGTCTCCTCACTTAATTCTCTATGGAAAAACAAACAAACAAACAAAAACTGAAAAACAAAACTCCCACACCTACATCCAATCCAGGTATGTGGCTCCCAGGTGAACTCAAATCCAACAAGCTTGACACTCAGGATGATATGTAATAAAACTCATCCTCAATTTTTTTTTCTTTTTCTATAGAGGGCCAGGATGATCTAAGGTTTTTTCTGAGGCTGATGCAGAAGCAATGTAGTTTCTTTGCTGAAACCAGGAATATACTTGGCAGAATCAGTAAAGACCTGGGGGCAGGGCCTTGGGAAAGCTGTGGCTTCAGATTCCAAGAAACCAATTCTTCCCATCCCAAGAGGCTATGGCTATCAGTCCCTAGGCCTCTGTGTACTAGCTCTGTGAAGCACTTGAGATATCCTGTATTCCCTTTGTGCAACATTTCTCAATTGGCTTCTTGTTGACTTCATCCATTCTATGATTTATTGTTCGTTTGTTTCATTTTAATGAAGTATTTCATTTTTATTTCAGGAAAATTTTACAGAAGTTGTTGTACCTCTTAACAATCTTGCTTCATATAAGACATTTCTGCCAGAAGACCTCCAAACTCCAAACATTCCTATCTACTTAATCTTTTGATTCCTCAACCCTTCCTCCGAGGAACCTGTCACTGAAGAACTTTATGGTTCAGGCAAATTTGGGAAGATTAACTGATGAAAATATGTCCTCATCCATGCAAAATATATATTCCAATTAGTCATATTGTCCTTGATGTTATTTATCAGAGTTCTATGTTCTATATTTTCTCTTTCTATATTGCACTAGTTCAAATGTAAATTCATATATAAATATTTCACTTTGATACTATTAAAGTGGTATTGTCATTTGAATAAAATATTGAAATTTATAATGATAATAGACAGAGGATAATATTTATGTTACTGATGGATAGAAAGATATATTACAAAGGACATAGCACACAAAGAATATTCACAAATTCATAAATTTATGACTATTAAAATCAAATAATAAATCAAAAACATTATTTGTCCTATTCAACATATCGTTAGGTATCTGAGCTGTCTTAGATTACATCTTTTAGTTTCTTATCTTTGGTAAGATGCAGAAATAGAAATGGAAGGAAAAACTTCTATTTTTTCACACCTTGTCCTAAGTAGTGTTTCTATGGTTATGATGAAATTCTGTGACTAAAAAGCAAGTTGAGAAGAAAAGTATTTATTTGTCTTATACTTCCATATGATAGTCAATCATTGAAGAGAGTTAGGACAGAAACTCCAACAGGGCAAGAATCTGGACACAGGAGATGATACAGAGGTCATGGGGGTGTGTTGCCCTCTTAGCGTGCTCAATATGACTTGTTCAGCCTGTTTTCTTATAGAACCCAGGACTGGTATGCCACCACCCACAAGAGGTTGGGACTTTAGCATCAATAACCAATTAAGAAAATGCCATACATCTGGATATTATGGAGGCATTTTCTTAATTGAAGTTCCCTCCTCTCAGGTGACTTTAGCTTATGTCAAGTTGACATAACACTGTCCAGCACATGTCACATTGTTTTATTTTTCTATTATAATCATGTTCCCTTACACATCTCAGATATTGACAGAACCCATGATTCTTCCCCATTGTGATGTAGATTGGTGATGGTGATGTAAGTGGACTATGAGAGGGGGAAAAGAAATCTTAAGAGAAGAGAAAAAATAATGATTTATCCTCATTAAAATTTTAAATGCCAGATTCATGAACTCTTTCATTAATTCAAAATAAATGATATAAACTGAAAATAATCACAAAACAGATATTTAATAAAGATGACATATACAATATATAGAAGAATATTTAAAGACCTTTCACAAATAGACAACCCACTTATAAAAATAGGAAAAATCTAAAACTTGTCCAAGAAGATATGCAGATAGTAAACTGAGATTTTGAAAAAAATAATTGACATTTTTTGAAATTACTAGTTTTAAATTAAACTGAATAATTAGTACTACACAGAAGGGAGAAAATTAAACAAGAAGATACAGGAAGATCAAATTAACCAAACAAACCAACTTCAACAAAAACCTGTGATCTGTACATGGTCAAGATTCAAAGGAGAAATATCTCTTGCTAACAAATTGTTGGCAGGCATATAAAATGCAACAGTGGGATTAAGATTCTAAAAAGTTTATTTATTTTCTTTTTCTTTTGGTGTATGAGTGTGGGTCCATGGAGGTCAGAAGAGGCATCAGATCTCCTGGAGCTAGAGTTCCAGGTTATTTTAAGCATCCATGTGGGTGTTGGAAACAAAATCTGGTTCCATCACAAGGAAAGTAAGAACTCTTAGTCCTTGAGACATCTCTGCAGTCTCAAATTCATCTTCTTGAACTCTTGGCAGTGAATCAGAATGTAGTACGACAAAATGCTGGCAATAGTAAGAGGTCTCTGAGAATGTGACAAACACAATTTAATTCAAATTCCAGTACACACTGATGGATCCAATGCATTTTTGACATCACCCCCGCTGCTGTACAAGCATGTTCACTGTAGACTCACAACATGAATACACGGAACTGAATGTAAACTTGGGCCATACGATGGCAAAAACAGTACCAGAAACACCTCAGTTCATGTTCAAAATTATATGCTATGAATTGTATTCTTTTAACTGCACATACTAAATTACATAGTCTTAGAGGAGCATAATGGTTTAATTACAGAAAAAAAGACTTTCAATAATTTTCTACTCATTAATCAGCATTAATTTAATTTATCTTTGGATTGTATTGTCTTCGAGTGCTCAATTAAAAGTATTTTCATTGTTAAGTTTCATTTAAAAATGTTATGTATTTTGGCTTGAGGTTCAGAAAAAAAAGCTTTCATCAATAATTGAAATGTTCTTTCTCACACTTCTGTTATTTATGTCATATATTCACAAAAAAGCTAAATTCTCCTATTGATAATTGTACATTCAAGTGCTGCTGAGTCTGAGTTCAATACCTGTGACAAATACTGTAGAAGAAGAGAATTGACTTCTGAAATGTATTCTCTACTCTCCAAAACATATCGTTTTGCCTACCTGTGTATACACTTGAACAAAATGTGAAGGGGGTGAAAATGTTATAAAAATAGAAGATGACAACATTTTAAAGTTAGACTGGAGAAGTATTAGATTGACTAAGTATGCTTGGTGCTCTTGCATGGGATCAGAGTTTGCTTCCCAGTATCCAGGTCAGGAAGGTCAAAACTGCATATAATATGTATATCCAGTTCTCCTGGGTGTGATGCTTTTTTCCGGCTCCATGAGCCCCTGACACATGTTGCATACATACATACACAAGGGCAAACACTCATACACATATATAAGAGTTTTAAAAATATGCCACCAACTATGAAAAATCTTTATGATGGTCTATAAAAAGCATTATCAAACATTTGGCAGAGATTTACTAATTCATGTAAAAGTAAACATTCCATCTATCACACTAGTGAACCAGTTTGCTTTTATTTTTAATAATTTGTAAAATCATTCTATGTTTATATGTGTCATAATTGCTTTAAGAAGATTTTCTTTATTATTTATTATTAGTAAATTTAATTTTTATATACCTACATAGGCAATTTCACATGAAAATTTCTCAGATGTCAATGGATCTTGAATGACAAAGTTTCAGCAACCTGTTTGAGAACACAGTTTGGCAGCATTTTCCTAATTTAAATAAAGTGTAAGAACACTACATGGAAATCATCGTCTTTCCTATTATCTGTGTAAATGATTTGAAAATTTATGTCTACAAAACTCTTCATGTTCCTAATAAAAGCTTTGTTTGTAACTACTCAATTTGGAACAATCAAAATGTCCTTTGATAAGTGAGTAAATCAATAAATTCTGCTTTATCCCTATGATGGACTGTATTCACCCATAAAATTTAATGAGCTCTGAAGAACAAGTGACATGTGTCTTAAATGCAATTGATAACTGAAAGGAGACAATCTCAGCGGGCCAGGTATCATCTGAATCCAAATTATCAATATTCTGTGAAAGGTAACAGAATAGATAACAGTCTTTGTCAGGACATGATGGAAAAGGAAAAGTGAAGAGAGGAAATGTAGATATGATTTAGCCAATCAAAATACTCCTTTACAGTATCATAATAGTCAATGACTAACAATGTATACATATTAAAGCTTATAAAATATCAATTCTGAGCCGAATGGTGGTGGCACACACCTTTAATCGCAGCACTCGGGAGGCAGAGGCAGGTGGATCTCTGTGAGTTCGAGGCCAGCTTGGGCTACAGTGTGAGTTCCAGGAAAGGCACAAAGCTATACAGATAAACCCTGTCTCGGGGAAAAAAAAAATCACAATCTGAACATGTGAAAAGCAAAACAAAGTTCTTAAGATACCAGTAGTTATAAATACGCAGTGAAAACTTAATTAAGATAATCTATATTTGCAAATGTGGGTATCATTCACACTTGAGGTGGCAGAACTTTCCTGACTTGAGTCTATTGGAAAGTGAACTTAGGCTTTCAGATTAAAAGCACAAACAAAAAGCAAAATCTTTATAAAAATAACAAAGTAAACTCTAGTCTGCAAAGTGTTTCCTACACAGTATATCGCAACTCTAGTAGCGATTTTCCTCCAATGCATTGACAAATGTGGATACACACATAGGAGCACTGAGCAATGATACAAATGACTGTGGTAGGCATGGAAGGCAAGTTTCCCATTCTTTTTTTTTTATTTTTATTTATTTATTTATTTTTTGGTTTTTCGAGACAGGGTTTCTCTGTGTAGCTTTGCGCCTTTCCTGGAGCTCACTTGGTAGCCCAGGCTGGCCTCGAACTCACAGAGATCCTCCTGCCTCTGCCTCCCGAGTGCTGGGATTAAAGGCGTGCGCCACCAACGCCCGGCTCCCATTCTTGTAGTCGAGAGTTGTAGATGGAGAAGAGAATGACCCTTGTGGAAACTTATTGACTGGGAATCGGAGCCATCATCATCAACATGTGCTTTGCTCAATATAGAAACAAATGGTTACGTGTAGAAATATTTATTGATGTGCATATGCTGGGAGATGTGTGCGTCGATATGCTCTTTCTCCGTTTAGAAGATCTAAATAAATAACACTTTATAACCCATGAGTATACTTTGACTTTTTTCACGGTTATCGGGAAATGAGAGCACCTTGGGAAAAGGTTGGTTATAAAACAAGAGAAGGAAATAGACCAGGTGAGTGTCTTTTAGCATGAAAATAATAAACAGTTTCCTCTCCTCTCTACCACCAAACAAGCAACCAAACCACACCAACAAAATCAAGGATGAGTTAATGTCCAAGGAACGCAGAATCCAACCACAAGCTTCCAAGGTGTGAAGTGATGAAACTGGAAAAGGAAATGAATAAAGTCTGTTGCAAAGTTGGCAGCCCTCGCCGACTTGCAGCTGCTGTAGTCTCTGGCATCACCCTCCCCGTTTGCTGCAGGGCACAGCATGTTTACTTCACTACGAGTTGTGGAGTGACATGAGCTCCTTCTAGGTCATAACCACCCCAGATCATTCTCTGTGTTGCTTGCTCTCTCTGTCTCCTGGTCTCTCTGTCCCTTTCTCATGCTCCCTCTCCAAGACAACCTTTCGCTTCCCCTACCCCACCCAGCTCCCCCAATAAATCTCTTGCTTTAGATTTGTTGTTAGTGGAGTGCTCTCGCTCCCCCCCCCACCGCCTTTCTGGATCTGTTAATTTCATACAATGTTTTCCAGTTCCATCCATTAACCTGAAATTTCTTTACTTCATTTTTCTTTATTGTTGAGTAGAAGTCCACAGTATGTGTCTACCACATTTTCATTGTCCGTTCATTTGTTGTGGGGCATTTAGATTGTTTCCATGCTGCGTCACTGTGAATCAGGCTGCAATTCTGTGAATTGGCTGAGCAAGTATCTGTAGATGTCTAGACCTTTAGGCATAGACCAGGTGGTGATATGAGTGGGTCATATGGTAGACCTAGTTGTAGGTCTTTTGTTATTCTTGTTGTAGTTTTGTTTTGAGAATTATCTGCATTGATTTCATGAGTAGCTGCTCCAGTCTGCAATCCTACCAACAGTGAGTGAGGGTTCCCCTTTCCACCTATCTTCACCAGCACTTGTTGTCAATTGTTTTCTTGAGCTTAGCAGCACTGACTGAGGTTAGATGAAATCTCAAAGTAGTGATGACAGCATTAGGTGGTATGCCTACAGGGACAAGAGAAATTCCACAAGCTTCTACCGAGGTTGTTCAATCCCAAATGGTCTTGGATACATATAAGTCTGAGCAATGCTAAATGGACTCAGTAGATTGTTTATACATGTATTATATAATGTTTATTAACAAATTATATGTATTTATCATTGCAGAATTATATTTTGATATATGCATATATAGCACATTGTAGAATGGCTACATTAAGCTAGGTATCTGTATTATCTCACATACTGTTTTCCCCTTTGTTAAAAAACTTAAAATCTCTTCTCTTGGTTGTGGATTCATGTGAAGCCTGCCCTTTCCTGAAGAGGAATGGAGGAAGAGGAGTGGATGGGGGCCTGGGAAAGGAGTAGGTGAAGGAGGGACCGGAAGGAAAGGAGGGAGAGGAAACTGTGGTCAGGGTGTAAAAAAACAAAAACTAACTAACCAACTAAATCAAGAAAACACTCTCTTGAGTTTTAAGTATATAATACATGGTTGTTTACACAGAGATACCTTTAGAATATTTTACTCCCATCTAACTTGAAATGTTACGTTCATTAACCTCTATCCAGTTCCCTAGGCCCTGCAGCTCTGATATCCATCCTACTGCTTCTGTGAGCTTGTGGTTAGAGGAATCCACTTGAAAGCAAGATAGTGGTCTTATGTTTCTTTGTCAGATTTATTTGTTAATTAAATGGTGCTCTCACTGTTGCTGTGATTAGCAGCACACCATGGCCCGCCCACCAAAGGTACCCTTTTTCCTCTGCTTTATCATTACAAAATATCCAAGGATTATAAATAAAATATAAAATAAGCACTACAAGTCCATCTAGTGCAAACAAGTTATCAATAAATACATAAATATGAGTAGGGAGAGAAATCCATGCAGAAAACCACCAAGATCTTTATTTAAATACTTTGCCATTAAGGAGGATAAAGGTTATAAAGTCCAGCATTTTGTTATTGAGTCCCACATGGTGATTTACTGTCAAAGAGAACAATAAGGAAAGAAAAAAAATATGGCCTTTACAGCAGAGATATTTGAGAAATAATATCCTGTTGTGAAATCAGCATTCATATTAATAGTGGTAGGCTGTGGTTGATAGATAATGTTTGATTTCATGTGTTCAGGATAGGATTTTACCTGTGAGATACTGTGCTCATATTCAAAATATTCTACTGTAGTAATAAGAAAATTAGACAAAAAGTGTTCTGTGGACATTCTGTACAATACTTAAGCTACACTTTTTAAAACATTTAAAGCAGATTATCATAAACAAAGTCAGAATCTATCATAACTTGGGGAAACCTAGGAAAAAATAAAGTTAAAAAGTAGCATATGGTATGGATGGTATTCAACTACAACATGACTCTATTACTAAATCATTAAACATATTAATAAGTCATCAACACTGATCTATTAATTATAAGAGCTGTAACATATTACATGGCATAGTAAGAACAGGGAAATACTATTGTGAAGTATATCAGCATTCCTCTTATCTCCATAATATGTTTTCCCTAATCTAAAGTTATAATATTTGAAGATTATTTGATTTTTGTGTACAGGGATATACAATAATAGTGAAGATTTTCATATTTTAATTTTGATTTATATCCTTGAAAAATCAATATTTTATGGTTAGGAATCAAATTAAATTACAAACTTATATAAATGAAGGAAGGATCAGATAACTGTAAACTATAAAATAAGCAATCCAGTACCATCTTTATTCATAAAATGAAGAACACAGCGACCAGGAGAGGTGGCTTTGAGGTCAGGCACCCGCCCGCGGCGGCCGAGGTGGCGAGTTCGATTCCCGCGACTGTCAAAATCATCCGAATGATGTCATCGTCATTCATCGGAAAAAAAAAAAAAGTTTTGCCAGGAGGTGGTGGCGCACGCCTTTAATCCCAGCACTCGGGAGGCAGAGCCAGGCGGATCTCTGTGAGTTCGAGGCCAGCCTGGGCTACCAAGCGAGTTCCAGGAAAGGCGCAAAGTTACACAGAGAAACCCTGTCTCGAAAAACCAAAAAAAAAAAAAAAAATGAAGAACACATGTATGTGGATATGTAGAAACATATAACAAATAGTCTTGAAAATTAATATAGTATTTTAAGTTGCATATGATAAAATAGTTTATATAAATTACTTATACTTGGTTACAGACATAGATACACTGCCTAGCTATGTGTTTCTACCAAGTTTATGAAATACAGGTGGGGGTATAGAGGGGAGGAGATGGAAGATGGGAACATGAGAGCTCGACATGGCCGAGTTGGGAGGGAGACGAAGAGGGAGAGCAAAGAAAGAGATATCTTGACAGAGCGTACCATTAAGGGGATGGGGAGAAATCTCCAGCTAGGGAAAACCCCAGGAACTCACAAGATAGTCCCCAGCTAAGACTCATAGCAATGGTGGAGAGCGTGCTTGAACTAGCCTTCCCCTGCACTCAGATTGGTGTCTACCCTAATTGTCATCCTTGAACATACATCCAGTGGCTCACGGAAGCAGATGCAGAGACCCACAGCCAAGCACTTGGCCAAGACCCCGGAGTTCATTTGAAGAGAGGGAGGAAGGATTATAAGAGCAAGGGGAGTCAGAATCATGATGTAAAAACCACAAAGATAGTTGACCCAAGCTAGTGGAAGCTCATGGACTCTGGACTGACAGCTGGCGAGCCTGCATGGGACCAAACTTGGCCCTCTGAATGTAGATGAAAGTTGTGTGGCTCCATGTGTTTGTGGGTCCTCTGGCAATGGGACCAGAACTTACCCCAGGTACACGAACTGGCTTTTTAGAGCCCATTCCCTATGATGCCATGCCTTACTCAGCCTTGATGCAGGGGGAAGGGGCTAGGTTCAGCCCCAACTTAGTATGCTAACCTGTGTTGACTATCCAAGGGAAGCCTTACCCCCTATGAGGAGAGGATGGTGGGTGGGATAGGGGTAGGTTGTGGGGGAGCAGGAGAATGGGAGCGATTGGGGAACAGGCGTTGGTATGTAAAATAAAAGAATTTTTTAAATAAATAATTATTAAAAATGGGGAAAAAAGAAATACATATATAATATGTGCTTAAATTTTCCTCATTACATGGTGCAGTACCTGGCTGATAAGAGTTGTTATATTAGTATTTGTTCAGTATCTTGAATGTTTTATGATCTTTATATGTGATCCTTTGAGTTTCTTTGTTGTAAAATTATATATTATCTAAATATTTATTAAATCTTTAAAAAGTAAAACTAATAATTCATTCCAAATGGTGCTGGCAAATATGTGAAGAGATTTTGAAGAGTTCTGTTTCAAGGAAAGCTTTCAGTGAGTGTAAAGAGTTAAATTGCATAAATTCTGTTTTGTGTGTGCAAGAACCTGGGCTGTATCACACACACACTGAAACGTGTATATTTTATCTAAATTTTTGTTTTAGAATGCTTTCCATTAACAGTTTTGCACATCAAAAATCTACTGATGACTTGGAAACTCAGTGAATGTCAATTTTATATACAGGTTAAATTTGTTTTCTTGAATGATTGCCAAGAAAAATCTTGTTCAAGAGCCTATTTAAGAGGAAGTAGTTGAAATTGCTTCCCCAGTATTGGCAAGGGTTGTGATTTATAACTGGTTGCAAAGAGGAAAAGGGGAAAGTGAATCTATCTGCAGCATCCATACTGAAATCCCCTGAAGTATTTGTTGTGATGATTGACAGCATGATTATATGATCTCTTAAGTAGCCATGATTACATTGTGCATCCTCATATTTAAATTTTCAAGTGTTTTATATTGCTGATAGCCTTCAAATTAGTGAGCACTTACCCCCAAAAAGCCACTAGAATAAATTTGTAAGTTTGAAAGACTCTCCAATATTTTTCCAGAATGTATCTCATCATAGTTAGTTATTTTTGCTATATTTAACTACGATAATCCTCCTAGAAATAATATTTCTGTGTTGCTTTATAGTAACTTATAATGGCAAAAAGACATAAATTATAATATATTCCAATATTTTAATGTGAATAAATGTAGCATAAACTCTTCAGTGGCTAATAAAACACATTTAAAAACCTGAGTATAAAGGTCCATGTTTACATCTTACATGAATATCCCAAGTCACTAACAGATACATAAAATGAGACAAGATTTTTAATAGGACTGGATATCAATAAATTAAATAATCACAGCAGCATTCCACATTAAAATTATAAGAATTTGGTCTCTGAGAATAACTTATTGTACTGTACACATACTTACTCTTGTGATTATGTGGGATGATATAAGGCCTACATGATGACAAGAGGTGATGTCAATGACCTTGGAGTTATGATTGTATTAACATAGTACTATGACAATGGCCCTAATATCTGAGATATTGTTAAATGCTAGGCCATGGGTAGCATATACTTTATAGTTACACTGCCAAATGCTTCACTTTTTTGGTATAGCAGAACAATGTGGAGCATAATTTTTCCACACTTGCAGAATGGTACACAATTTAAAACCTCTCAATTGTTTACTAATGGAATTTTATTTTTCCATTTTTATTAATGTATATTGCATTGATAATAGATACTATAAAAATTTCATACACATACTTGACATACTTCTATCACATTTCACTTAATATTCTCATGTCTGTTTGACTGCAGGAAAAAGAATCACAAAAACCATAAATACATTCTTATATTTCTTATAATAAACATTGTTGTATTTAAATGTATTATATTGTTATTGCTGTCACAATTGTGGCTTAATTTTTAACAATGCATTTCATAAGTTTATTATGATCATAATCCTCAAAATTAGACTCATCTTGCTGTATAGTTTGTTATATTTAGCATATATTTACACTTGAAAATGTAAGCATTTTACTTTAATGAAGAAACAATTTGTGTTGTGTTCACATATATTTATGTGTGTGTCTGTGTGCATTTTTTGTGTGTCTAAATCTGTCATTATGCATTTGTATTTTGTAATTATAAATATTGCCTGTAGACTTTTCCAGAACTATTAATGATTGTTGCAGTAATTCAATACACAATCCTGTCTTGGAAACAAATGATTTCCTGGACTGAAGATAAACTTCAAGTCATCCTGGCACCACTGAATGTTCCCAATCAGACAGCAGTGACTCAGCTTCTCCTACAAAAATGAATTATATATAATTGTGGTTAGATTATGTGGTTAATCTTGGATTCTTCAATTTTTGTTTCCTCGAATTTTCACAACTGTGCTTTCCTGTCAGTCCTATAACTATTACAATTGCTAGGTAGTTTGCTTCATATTTTCTGTAGCTAGGATGGTTTAGAATTAAGGCGAAGTGTAACTGCTTATAATATTTTTTATCTAATCAACCAGAATATTTTTAGCATTATATAACAGTTTGACCAAACAGGTTTTTGGATGTTTTAGAACAAATACAGTCCACCTCTAAGCTCTTTTTCTGTACTAAATGAACCTTCATCTGAAGGCATTCTTATAGATTTCCTATATATGTACCAACTTCCTGCATCACCTTCGCAGTACACATTTCACATTTAACCTTCAACATTCATTTTTTGGGATATATTTCTTAATATATTGACCAGACAAGTTGCACAATATTGTTTTTTGTTTAGCTTTATACTTTTCTCCTCTTAACATTTTCATACTTTATGACTTTTAGCTGATTAACAGTTTCTTCTCCAGAAAACTGTAAACTTTGTAAGGACAGGAGCTATGCATGTCTCCTTCAATAAGTATCCTGACTGTTCAGTACAGGAACTCGTGCAGAGAAGTGAGATAAATATTTATAAGGAATAAATGAATTACTGATGCTGACTTATGTCAGATTGGAAGATCTGAATTCTTTCTGCTGACCAGAAGAATCATTAACATACAAAAATTGGAAAGTATGTTAAACAAATATATGGATATAGGGGCTAAGAGATTTCCAACCTAAAGGAAGAATCAATACCCAAACTCATGAGTCCAGAAGCGACTTGAATGTAAGTCATTATTGCTCCTCCATAGTAATGTGTATAAATATAATCTTCATGTAATTATGAATCATTATGTGAGACATAATGTTAAATAATTTGAGGAAAATCTTATGTACGCATTCACAATTTAAGTGTTTTTGTACCTAAACTTAAACATAAAGATACACATTATATCATCGGTCTATCATTCAAATATATTCCCCTGTTCCCACAGTCCATTTCCTCTAATATTAGATTCATTCACTATATAGGAATCTCTGTCATATGCCTTGCAGCAACTATGGATTGGGATTTGGATGCCAGCTCAATATATAAAGTAACTCCAAAGAAAATCCAATTGTGATCACAGAGTCCCTTGCTCTGCCTCTTGCATTCTTGCTCTCTCCTATATTTTACTGGGGCAACACTTCATCTAACCCCTCAAAGCATCCTTTATATTATGTACTCAGAAATGTTTCTTTGAGTCCTATGAGGCTTATTTAGCAAATTAATCAAACCCACATGAGGGATATGGCATACAGTTCCTAGAGAGTTTATTAGAAGGACAGATATGACAGTTTGAGTCTTATGCATGGCTTAAGCAGAAAGAGTGTTGAAGGACTGAGTGTTCAGTGTGGACATGATGAGACCTTCACTTAGTTGTAAGATGTGCATGAGACTGGGAGATACGATACCCCTGTATTGTCTGTCACAGAGCTGATTCTTGGTTAGTAGTCGCAGAGGATGATAGAACTCCACACAGCTGGTTTTCGAAATATCCTGGTCTGCCAGCATTGAGTATAAGAGGCTCGGCCTGTATCAATGTTTTTCCTATAAAATTCCATGCAGTTTACTCTTTAGTGCTGATTCTCATGTTTCAAGTAAGGCAGGCATGTGCACATGTGTGTGTGTGTGTGTGTGTGTGTGTGTGTGTGTGTCCTAATAATACAATATGAAAATGGAAGGCTTTATCAGTAGAATGTCTGACATCTATCAGTTCCTAAGTCTCAGTATCATAAATGTAACAATGTATAAAGGTAAGGAAGCATAGACAGAAACAGAAAACAAATGTCAATCGAAACACAAGCAGACAGGTGAGGGAAGTCTCTGATCCTGTATTCATCATATTATGTTTTAAATTGCACAAATGGAGTAGTTTTTTCAAGTCTAGCAAGCAATGTTTACATAGTAAAGTCATTTCAGAGTATAAAGACAAGTGTCTGGGATTTAGCTCTGTGACAGACCGTCTTCTTTGGGTCTTTCACTGCTGTGAAGAGACATCATGACCATGGTAACTGTCATAAAGAAAATGTTTGTTTGGGGTAGCTTGCTTACAGTTTCAGAGGTTTAGTCTATTACCATCATGATGGGGGAATGGCAGCATACAGGATGATGTGATATTAGAGCTGAGAGTGCTACATCTTGCAGGCAACAGGAAGTCAACTGAGACACTCTGTGATATCCTGAGCATAGGAAACCTCAAAGTTCTCACAGTGATACACTTCCTCCAACAAGGCTGTACCCATTCCAAAAAAGCCATACCTCCTAATAGTGCCACTCCCTATGAGATTATGGGGCCCAATTACATTGAAACTACCACATTCCACTCCTTGGCCCCCATAGGCTTGTAACAATATCATAATGCAAAATTAATGCAATCCAACTTCAAAAGTCTCCATAGTCTATCACAGATAGTGACATTAGTGTTTTAAAGTCCAAAGTTTAAATTTTCTTCTGAGATTCATTCGATCTCTTAATTGTAATCCCCTGTAAAATGAAATGAAAAGTCAGATAACATACTTCCAACACATAATGGAACAGGATATACATTACCATTCCAAAATGTAGAGAAGAGAGCATAGTGAGGAAATGCTGGACCAAAGCAAGACCACAAAACCAGCTGGAAAAACTCCAAACTCTGCATCTCCATTTCTGATGTCAAAACACTCTGAAGATTTCCAACTCTGTTCAGCTTTTTTGACTGCAACACACTTCTTTCTCTTGGGCTTTTTCCACTCCCTGTTAGCAGCTACCCTCGGCATGTATCCCAGGACTCTGGTATCTCTAACATCTTGGGTTCTCCAAGGCAAACCAGACTTCAACTTCACAGCTTCACATAATGGCCTCTCTACTAGGTCTCCAGTCAGGGACACCCCTGAAACATGCCTGGCTTCAGTGGCTTTTTTAAGGCATAAAGGCAAATTCCATAAACAATTTCTTCTATCCTTAACTAAAAAGCCAGAACCATGTGTCTGAAGCTGCCAGATTCTGCTCCTTACTGGGGCTGAAACATCGCCAGCTTGTTCAATTACATCTTCAACAGCTTTCTGTCTTTCACTGCCTAAGCCTGGCTGTCCTGAAACTTGCTCCGAGACCAGGCTGGCCTCACATTCAAAAATCTGACAGCTTCTGCCTTCCCAGTGTTGGGATTAAAGGTGTGCACCACTACACTCAGCTCTAAACTTTTCTTTAGTTTCTTTCCACAAGTTGGAAACTTAGCTGGGTGGGATCTTGCCCTGAGGTCGCCATACCCTTTATCCCATTTTTTAACCTGTTGATCTCCTTCAGCACAGGATTTAGTTCCATTTCACTTCCTGGTACTCTTTTTCTCCTCAAAATTTACTTTTTGTAATTCACCCTGCTCAGCTTGCTCCTTTTCATTATAAATCTTCATTAGAGTTACCACTAATATCCACATGACAGAGTCTATACTAGGCTGTTTTGAGATTTCTTCTACCAAGAGAATTGATCCAAAACTCTTCATGTTGGCCTCAGGCAGACTCTTAAGACAAGGACAAAAGGCTTCACCAAAATATCACAAGAATGATCTCTAGACAACATAGTAAAATATTTCTCCTCTGAAACCTCTTCAGTGAGCCCTGGGCAGTCCAAATAACTCTTAGCACCTCTTTCTTCCGTGTTTGTAGTAGGATGGCCCATTAAGCGGTGCTTAAAAGCATTCCACTGCTTTCATAACCCAAAGAACCAAAGTCCAAATTCCTCTAAACAAACACATGCTCAGGCCTATCACAATACCCCAGTTTCTGCTACCAACCTCTGTCTTAGTTAGGGTTTCTATTGCTATGAAGAGACACCATGACCATGTCTACTCTTATAAAACAAAACATGTAACTGGGATGGCTCACTTACAGTTTCAGAGGTTCAGTTCATTATCATCATGATGGGGAGCATGGTGGCATGTAGGCAGATGTAGGGTTGGAGCTGAAAGTGCAACAGGAAGTCACCTGAGGCACTTAGTGATATCCTGGGCATAGAAAACCTAGAAGCTGGTACCCACAGTGACTTCCTCCAACAAGGCCATACCCACTGCACAAAAGCCATATCTCCTAAGAGGACCACTCCCTGTGAGATTATGGGGGCCAGTTGCATTCAAACCATTCAAACTGCCACCCCGGGCATGCATAGAGTACACATGTGAGCCTAAATTCAAACCTCAGAAATACCAAAAGCAAAACTGATAAAAGTAGTAAACTTTAATAATTTCTTGTCATTATTGTGCTTGTGTCATTGAACATAATCAAATCCAGGGTCCACATAATATAGGATTTCTTTATGAAGTTATTGACTACGGTTAAGACTTGTATTGCTTAGAAGATGAATAGATGTCTTTCTGTTGCTATTCAGAATAATACATATAATATAGGTACTGTGGGGACCTCAAACATACCACAATGACAAAAAATAGCTGGTAGAAAAGATAACAGATGGCATGGTCAAACTTGGAGTTTAAGAGTGGAAAACTCTGACGTTTGAAGTTTCGTCTCTCGATTTATATGTTATTTAAATTTCTGCTGTCTAGCTGCCACCCTCTCATATATCATCTAGACCTAGATAATGTCCACATTTTCTTTTCACAGAGCTTCCTGCCTGATCCTTCTTTCTTATAGCCCTGTTGCTTGCACGCTAGTCTTCTCTTACAAAAATTGGATCTCTTCAAAAGTAAACTCTACTGCTTTTCAATTAGGAAGGCTTTGTGAGTTTCATATCTAGTTCCTAGAACTTCATTCTCATTGTAAAATATATATTTGGTCCTGTAGAATTTATTTTTTCCCTTTGGCCTTCATTGTGTTATCCACCATAAAATAAAATAAAATAAAATAAAATAATAAAATAAAATAAAATAAAAATAATGGTGTCTAATTACAAAGTTGTTTGTAAAAACCAAAGCAAACCAAAGGTGATAAATTCATCTATGATTGGAAGATATTGAAGGATGGTATTTTGAAATAGAAACCAAAGATATCCCAAGAGTTTACCTGAGATGACACTCATATTTAGGACTGAGAAATATGTAAGAGAACCAAATACAAATAAAGAAGTTAGAAAATACTATCATGTAGGTAAAGTACTCTAAGTTGGCAATTTTTTTGGAAAAATTAATATTTAGGGTAATTTATAAAAGAAATAATCCACGTTGATATCAGTTTGATTTCTCTATGTCCTATCACTCAGCTTTGTGATACCTTCAGCAACAGGGTCTTACAGCTAAGTTCTGGAAAGTAATCATCTAAGGAAATTCACTTATCAACAGCTTGAGAAGAGGTAACACACATCTGGAACAGGGATTTTTATTTGATAGCGAGTGCTTTCTTGAGAAGGCATTGCCCCTCTGTTAAAGGGTAACTTCATTTAAACCCCCTTTATAGTCACTTTTCTATAGAAATTCAAGCCCTGAGTGGTTACCACAGCCCCAGTAAATTTCCCCACAGCAGCTCCAATAACTTTCCCCAAAGCCATGCACATTCACAGAGCACTAAATGGACACAGTGGTAACTAAATTATGAAAGAGAATGGGGAGAGATGGAGAGCAACAAGAAAGGAGGAAGAGAAAGAGAGAACATTAATTTAGTAGGAAACTTTGGGGATACAGAAGAATTGGAGGGAACAATATGAGGTGAGTTGTTATAAACATTATTTGCACGTATGCATACTCAGTATAATACCTTGCAAAAAATAGATTCAATGATCTCATGAATCCTGTTTACCACAGATTAAATGTAAATTATAATATGGACATAAAATGATTTTTTAAATGAACTCTCATGTAGCCCAGGCTGGCCCTGAGCACAACTATGTGGCCCAGGATAACGCTGAATTCCTGGTTCTCTTATCTTAGCCTCCTTAGTGGTGGATTACAGGTGTATGCACTCACAGCTGATTTAAACAGTTCTAGGGATGGACATCAAGGGTTGGTGTATACTGGAGAAGCAGTCTACAAACTGAGCCATGTTCCTGGCCCAGATATGATCTTTTCATTTTCAGCAGCTTAAAAGATAGATTTCCCTATCTTGAACTTCATGTTTTCCTATTCATTTCTAGCCTCCTTTGTCTGAAGTCAGCAGGCTAATGAGCTGGTTGTAGAATTTATAGTTCTCCTTCCTTCAAGCTCTGAGTGTTTTACAAGTTGTTTCCCCTCATTTTATTCACAGTACACTTACGCCGTATCAGCTCTGAGTCCCTCAGTTATCTGAGCTATCAGACTGAAGGCGACAAGCACATACCTTCTCTCACTGAGAACTGTTTTAAAACTTTCTGATATATTTCATCATAGCAATTTGTACGTCACATTTACTTTGGTCAATTTCAGTCATGTTGGTGTGATGGATCCCCTACTGAATGGATGCAGCTATGTTCCTTAGATCTAATGCAATTAATCTTCTTCACCTGGGGCACAAAATGCTGAAGTGTAGAGGCAATAACCAAGCCCTTGGCAAAAGAGAACCTCAGTGGAATCACTTGTGCAGCAAAACACTTTTATTCAGGAAGACGAACAAACATTAAAAGTACGAGACTGATCTCTCAGAAGTATAGAGGACTTTCAACCATCATTTTGTGTTGATAGAGCATTTATTGTGGATAACAAGCAATTGTAATTCATTTATATCTTAAATGTCTACAATGTTCTAGGCAAAAGCCAAACATAGCTTCTTGCCAGATTAAAGACCCCAGAATGGCTGTCAGCAAGGCTTCGCCAAAGAAGATTGTGCTCAGTCTTCCTGTTCCTATAGTAGAGCAGGCACCTAGCATGTGTATGTACCCATCCCATGACCAACAATAGCTTCTTATCATAGACATTTAAACTATGAACTATTTATAAAAAGACAGAAATTTAGCCAACTTGAATGGTTATTATTAATTGAGATGGGTCTTAAAAGATACCTTAATAAACTTTACCTTAAAAGAATAATTTAAAATGTAGTAAGTGGGAAGATTAAACAAAAATTCACAGGAGTAAAATTGAAAATCAGTAAATGATCTGCAAGATAAGTAAACACCAATATCCATCATTTGCTTTTTACTTTCATTTATTTTAAAATTCTCTTTTCCTGAGGATGAAAGCTAGGTTCTGACATACATTCAGCCCCTTCCCAACCTTCCTAATAACATTTTTTTGTTTGTTGATTGTTACAATAACTATTATGGGAAAGTGACTTTTGAGTAACTAACAACAACAAAAGAACATGCAGTAAATAAAATCATTACATCAAAATCAGAAAGGTAACATATTCAAGAAAATTGGAGAATGTAGACTAATAAACAAACAAACAAATCCAGCTTTTCCAATCAATGTAAAAACTACATTTGAGAATCCCTGGTGCAGTGAAGGTTTTTATAACCAATTTCCCACTATTTTATATCCTCAAAAACAAATACTGAAGTGTTATATTTTATCCCCCAATTCAATTAGCTGTCTTAAATTAAGACATAGACCTTAATTTAATGAACACTCCTCTCAAAATTGCATTTCTAACTCTAACATTTCAAAAATGATACTGGCTTGGAAAGCCGAGGCATTTACCTTCAGGCTTATTACACATAACCCTGTAGGCCTAAAGCAAATTATAATTCTGACTCTGAGTTAGTTAGGGACTTTGACTAGCCTGAAGGAATCAGGCAAGAGAGGAAAAAGAAATATTTATTGAATATCAGCTATGTATCAGAAAGCTTTTTGATACATGGCTTTCATAATCATTTTTAATTCTTATAACTAAAACAGTATTATAACATTTTCCTGTTCTTTATGATAAAATGACAGCTTCTAAGAAGACTTTTTTTTAAAATCACAGAGCAAACAATGTTGAAATGTAAACTTACCATGATTGATGGTAAAAGACATATCTCCTTTTGTGGTTTTACACCTCACCAAGTTTAGGAAAATGTTCAAAATTAACTCATCAATTCTATATCTTATTTAACTCTGCAACTTTTTTCTTACAAAACAGTTTTAAGCTGACCATTTATTCAT
This sequence comes from Peromyscus nudipes, assembly GCA_902168325.1. NCBI lineage: Eukaryota > Metazoa > Chordata > Mammalia > Rodentia > Cricetidae > Peromyscus > Peromyscus nudipes. The sequence continues at coordinate 26,238 of CABHPH010158087.1, forward strand.
GCATAATATTTGAAAATAGAAAACTCTGGAGCAAGAAAAATGAGATGTGTAAACATGTATTTATCAGGTTTTGTGCAGTATTTGTTTTGGTATATTATTGCAAAAAGTGAATACATGTGGTCATGAACTAGCAAGACACCAATTATGTGAGAGAAGATAATAAGAGAGCCATCAAGAAAATAAAGATATTAATTTTCTATAACTTTGCCTAGAATTTAATATTAAAATAGTGCAGAATATAATCAGAAAAGAATTAGGAAAGACAACTCATGGCTGAAATAAAGTTTCCATATTGAGCTGACATCTGATTTAAGATATAGCTGTTTCTGCAGATGCATGAGAAGCAGAGAGTTCAAGGATAAACTGCAAATTAAATACAAAAAATCCAGCAGATCAAGAGTCTATGAGGTGACTATATTAGATGGTACCTCATTAAAGTCACCAAGGGGTTCAGGTGTGGAAGTGCTGGATTAAAAGGGACATGGCTGGATGTACAAGGTAATTCTGCATTCAGTATGTAAGTTTCTTCAGGTACTTCAAACAAATACGCTTCTGGTGTGAATTGCACTGCCCTGATGTGAAGTTCAAAGATGTACTTGTTAACCGCAAGGGTATTCAAATGTCAGGGAAGGCTGGTCCTTTGCCTGGATCATTTGATTGCCTTTATTTTTCATAAACTGTCTCAGATTCTCATGGTAAAATAAAAGTCAGCACACACTCAAACTGAACTTGCTAGTTTGTGCTTGTCTTACAGGTGGCCTTGTTTCGTACTTTATTTTAAAATTACTGGAATAGTTCTAAAGCATCCCTAACACATAATGAGTGCTGCAGACTTCTGTATCAATTCTTCTGATGTATCCCTCAGTGTAGTACTGAGGAGTACTCAGTGTAAGTTCTCATCATTAGATATGGGCTTTCTTTATATTTGTACACATTTCTTTACTAAGTGTGTGTGTGTGTGTGTGTGTGTGTGTGTGTGTGTGTGTGTGTGCATATCAGAGGACAACTGGCAGGAGTCAGTCCTTTGTGTTGATATTTTGTTTGTGCTCTGACAAATAAAGCTTGCCTGGACATCAGAGTGTGGAGCTAGCCACTAGTTAACCATAGAGGCCAGGCAGTGGTGGCACACACCTTTAATCCCAGCACTTGGTAGGAGAAAGCAGGAAGAACTGAAGTTCAAGGCCACCCTGGGATATACAAGATTGATCCAGTCTAAAGAGAAACAGAACCAGGTGGTAGAGGCTCATGCCTTTAATCCCAGCACTAGGGAAGTGGGGACAGGGATACAAGGCTGGTGGAAAAAGATCTCGGGCCCCTTTTGGTCTGAGGATTCCATAGAGGCAAGAAGTCTCTCTAGTGGTGGCTCCTTTACTTCTCAGATCTTTCAGCACTTACCCCGATATCTGATTCCAGGTTTCTATTGTTAAGATCAATTAGAATTAGTGCTACCATTCTTTCTACCTTGTGAGACACAAGGATTGAACTCAGGGTGTCAGACTTGGCAGCAAGCATCTTTGCCAAGTCTTTTTTTCTTGCGGACTCTAGATGTAGGCTTTCTTGTCCCACTTGTGAGTCTTTGCAGTACTTGATTCTGAACATTGTGTACTTTGGATGTCTGAAGTTTGATTCCAGAGACATGCAGCAAATAAAACTGTTATGCTTGATGATTTCTTCCTCAGAGACCAGCATGCTGAGCTAAGGTACTGGTGGGGCTTGGAGTATCCCTGAGAAAGGTTTAATTTTGCAGTGAAATTCTACCTTTCAGGTAAGTACACACTGTAGAATCACTTTATTGCTGGAATGAGAACCTGCAAGCTGCTTGGTACAGGAGGAGAAAATATATTTACTGTGGTGAGCAGCTCTGCTGGTCACACTAAAGACTATTGCACAGGCAAGACGGTCAGTGGCTATTTTTATTTCTCTTTACAGCCTTGAAGATTATTTAAAAATCACAATATAATTATGTAATCTCTCCCAAGAAAAAGAAGTGAAAATAAAAAGTGTCTATGTTCTCCAGTAAGTCCCATCGGTACAGGGCCGTCTGCAGCATTGGGAGAACATGAATTTATCTTTGTTGTAACAAACAGAATGAGTACCTCTTGGCGAGTCAGTGTGGATCACTTTGGTCACAGATCGTGCCAACCAGTAATTTGCTGCTGTTACTAAACGTTAGACAGCGGAATGCCTGTTATTATCACTGTCCTCAGCATGGTAATGGAATTATGATCGTCTGCTGTCACTTCCATTTACCTTATGCCAGTAGCTGTTTTAAGAGGGGAGGAAACTCACAGTCACCTTCATACACAAAGGAAAAGACAACAAAATCGGTGCTTGATTATCAAAATGTGAGGAAATTGCTTTTATGCACTGCTTAAATATGAAATGAAGGGAACATTCAAATACAGATTATTAGTAAGGCAGTAAGGAAATAATGACATGGTCAGATGTCAGGACTCAGTGGGCCTTCCAGGTTCATCTGTTCCCAAACAAGCAGCTGAGTAGAGACACAAGAGATTTGGAAGAGGCAGAAAGTGTTTATTTGGAGAACGTACATTTACAAAGAAGGAAGTTGTCTGGAAAAAAGAGAGCTATAGCTTTTTTGTGTCAAATGAGGTACATTTTTGGCACATTTGTTTTTCCAAACACACTCATTCTTAGGTGTAAATCCACATACAGCTTATTGCATTTGCATACCATTAGTACCTTATACCTCTGCCCCTGCTGAGGGTGTTAGTATTACAAAGCCATAGGTCATCTCTCCACACCCTGGACTCCCTCAGCTCCTGTATCCCTAGCCAGTTTTATTTAGTTTTGGCAGGCAGCTTCCAGCTTTCTTCTCGGACAGTTTTCTTTGGTTTTGTTTTTGGTTTTACCATATCCTAATTTAGTGAAGTTCTGTGCAAAACCTCACTAAATTAGGATATGGTTAAACCAGCACATTCTGTACCACATTCTCCTGTCTATTCTTTTACCTCAGTTAATGTATTTTTCTTAAAGAAATGTCAGTATATATTCAGACTGTCAGTAAGGATGGGAATTAATCAGATAAAGGAGAGAGCAGTGAACTCATAATAGAGTGGACATTCTTAGTCCTGTACCTCCCCCCAGAGCAGTGTGCTTCAAAGGTATCATCCAGTGATAGTCTCACCCTGTCTTTTGTGTAGAATACCTGTTCTTTCCTTCTTTCCTGCAACATAGAGGTTAGGGATGCATAAGCTTACATATTTACACAGCAAAATCACTTTTTATCACTTCTTTCACATTTATCTCATTACCAGTTCCTACAATGGCTCTGGCATGATTGCTCTAAGTGTTGCATGAGTCCTTCAGAGGAGTAGAGTTTGACAAACTTACTCTTAAGATTCTCTTGTGCCCCTTGGGTTGTAGGTCTTCACACAAGCTGAGAGAATGTTAATTCCCTAGGTGAGTACAATCTTTCCCCAATTATGTTTATATCACTTGTTGTCTACTCATAGCTCCTTTTCAATTCCCTTTATTTTGTACCTTAAAAAATATGGCCTTTGCCTGCCCGCTTCTGAACAGAAACAGGAGGAGTGATGAAGGGGGAGAGGGAAGGTGGAGGAGGGAACAGGAAGAGAGGAGGGAGGGGAAACTGTGGTCAGGATGTAAAACAAATAAAATTTAACTAAAAAAAGGCAAACATTACAATGGCCCATCTTTAGGATTTAAATTATTATACAAAAAGGTGTAGATATCAGTGGTTTGTTGAAGCCTATTAAGGGAAAACAACTTCCACTTGATCCAAAAAAAAAAAAAAATGAAATCTGAGTTTTATCTCTGATCTTGTGGAGCCATGACACTCTCATTTGCCTTAAAGATTAGAATATTGCATACTATTATTTTCACCCTTAAGATTCAATAGATTGGGTCTGCCAATCACTGGCCCAGTAGAGCCTTCTTTAAGACAGCTAACTTACTTGAAATCATGCAAAAGAAGCAAGAGGAACAAATACCCTCCTAATGAGATATATAGTCATACCTTCTAGAAGCCCCTTCCTGATACACTACTAGCAGGACTTCTAACATGTGGTGTTGTTAACCCTGCCCATGTTTCCTTTCCCACCTTTGTATCTGCTTTTTCACCCTCCAGTTGTCTGAAACTCTGAGCTTTCTAATTCTTTCTCTGAAGCTCATACCTCCCCCTCTTTTCATCATTAATCTGCTTGCTGACCTCCATTGCTGAAGATACAAGCCTTCTGGGACTCTAACTCACGAGGTATGCCTTTCTTTCATCCTCCTCTCCATCTCCTTCCTCCCTGAAGCAAGTGTTAATCCTGAGATTCCTCAAAGAAAATCCAGTTCTATAATATTGAGCCAAACGATGCAAGTTTTAATTAAATACTAACCAGGATGGACTTTGCTCAGGACCACTCACTCAAATTCCCAGTTTAGTAGCAACAAGACATGTGTTGTCGGAGCTATTTAAAAAAAAAAAAAGTATGACCACTATATTTTCCCATGTGGCTTGGCTGTTGTTTTCCAAGAACTACAACTCGCAACATCCCAGGATTTTACCTGGTCCTTGGGCAGGTGGGCCTTCCAGAATATCTTTGGGTCTTCCAGTACCAAGATTTATTAGTGGATTGCCCTGTTGTTGTTTTACTTCAAAGTTTAATAAAGTGGCATTTGAGCTTCTTTCTAACAAAAAGATAATATTGCGAGGCCGGTTGGCAGTGGTGCAAGCCTTTAATCCCAGCACTCAGGAAGCAGAGCCAGATGGATCTCTGTGAGTTCGAGGCCAGCCTGGTCTACAGAGCGAGATCCAGGACAGGCACCAAAACTATAGAGAAACCTTATCTCAAAAACCCAATTAATAATAATAATAATAATAATAATAATAATAATGCCTTTGTTTTTATGTTAATAATGGGAGTTTAAGTCATAAATGCATGTAATGAATTTACTCTCCAGCATTTTCAAAATGACTGATAAAATCAAGATAAATTTTATAAATAGTATATCCAGACAAATCTGTCAACTGATTGTCTTTAATAGAAGGATTTGAAAATGCTCAATGATAAATGCTCCTAGGGAGGTTTTCACATGCCTTACAAATGATTTAGAAATGACACCAAGACTTTGCATGTAAAAATTATTATTCCTACTATTCTTTAAGAAAACAATTTATACACATGGGTGTATGTTTGCACCTAATAGTACTTATTTACTTAAATAAGCTTATTTGCTAAAATAAAAGCTTTGGGGATTGAAACTCAATAGCATCTCTTTTAAAACTAAAAGAGCTGTTTAGCTATGAATAAAATTACATTAACATTGAAGTTTTTAGCATACACTTCATTCTATTTCCTATCTTTACCTTTTAATTTGAAGTCACATCCTCATGTTGAAGAAATTGAAATTCACTGAAGGAATTAAATTCTTATGTCAAATGACAAGATTTCTTGGTTTAAAACATAGGAGTGCAGGAATCTTGCTCAGGGAAATATAACTGCTGTCAAATTACCATCACTTATTGCGCAAGTATTCATAAAATATATTTTTACTAAAATGTATTCAAATTTGGCACTGCTCTGATGGGTTTGAACTTGTGAAAGAAGCAAATGTGTATACGCATTGTAATAATCAACCCTCAGTCATTTAGTGACCATGTGTGTAAGAAAACCACAGCTGAGACTGAGTTGAAGTCTTAGATTCTAAGTCAAAATTGGCATGGAGCAATGTTCCGACCTTTTTCATCCTCACCCCAGAAAGGACCACGTTTTCTTGGCAGTCAAAACTACTAAATTTTTTTCAAAAATAACAATTTCAAGGCTAAGATTATGTGAGATCAGTTAGCTTACACAATATCGTTTGCTTTAATATTTTCATTATATATTATTTTAATTGTGTGTGTGTGTGTGTGTGTGTGTATGTGCGCGCGTGCAATGTGTGCTGTGAGGGCATTCCATGCAGTGCTAGTACAGGTCAGAAATAGTTTTGTGGGTTCAGTTTTCTCCTTTCCCTTATGTTTGTATGAGTTTTAGGAATCAGACTGAGTCATCAAACTTGCCCCAAAGTGCCTGTACCTCTTGAGTTGTCTTCCTAATTCTAAGATTATACTATCAATTTCAATTAAACAAACCAAATACTAAATTCAAAATTTCAAGTATGTTATCTGTCTGATTCTCCAGCATAATTAATTTTTGATATCAATTACATTCTATGTAAAATTTTAGAGATACGTATTATATATGAATATAAATTTACTGATAACAAATCAGTAAACAAAAGTAGAGTCACTGTAAATATACCAACTTTTCAGGTGACTTCATATACTAGTTTACTACATTGACCTTATACTGTGCTCATGTGGTGCTAGGTCAAGGAAGACACATCCAGTGAAGCCACATGGTATAACTCCTCTTTGAAGGCGAAGGAGACAATCACAATAGTTTCTCCTTTCTTCTTAAGGCAAAAATTCACCTGTCACTAATTTTGGAATGTTAATTTCCTTGAATGTTTTGCCACACTGTCTGTCATTTCCTGGAAGCGTTAGGTAAGCCAACACCACTTCAAAACCTTTTCCCAGGCATAGTACATACAGGCTTTTCTTCTCCTACATCTGTAGAACCAATATGGTTGTTTGCCCTTGTACCCATGGAAATGAGATACTGCCAGGAATGAAAGCTAGGATGAAAGGAACAACCTTATTAGGATGGGTTGGATATCCCAAAAGAGTTCTGTATTTCTGTATTTTTCAATAATCACTCAGATATTTCAAATAAATTATCTTCTGAATCAAATTGCAGCATGCATATGTTTGTGTTCTCAAAATTAAATCAGTTCTACTGAAAAATAAACATCTGAAATGACATTAAACATGAATTTCAAACAAAAACAGTAAGTAAAAATAAGACACTGTAAAAAGAAACTATTTAATTGGTTGTATTATTTATAGGACTTCAAATATGCTTGTACTCTAATTTTAAAATGGAAGAACAGATTTATAAAAGGAAAGTTATGATATGAAGATGTCTATCAAGTTAGCTTTGGTTTCTTAGTAAGTTAATCTTTCATCTCATAGGCAAGCTGTTGTATCTTGTGGAAATTTTCAAACACTTTGCTTGCCCAAAAGCTAATTCAATCTTTTATATGAAGGTTGAAAACTGAACCTTGGCTACAATAAATATACTTACAAGTAACATATTGACTGAAAAAGTTGTGTTTACATTTTAGTAATGTATGTATGCATATGTGTTTGTGCAATAAAAAATCAAAGAAACAGAGGCTATGCATTTAGGAGAGAAAAGAAGGAGCACTGGAATCATTAGAGGAAGGAAAGGGAATGTTGGAAGTAATATAATTATATAATCATTAAAAAAAATAAAAGAATAAAAATATCCATGTGAAACTTATCTATTATTTTTCATTAAAAACAAAAGAGAATTTACCTAAATATAAATAGTAGTGTACTTTGATATGATGGTTGTAACTGTTGCTTTTCAGAAGGTGTAAGGATGACAATACAAGATGAACTAGTTCTTTTGTCTTTTTCTCTCAAATTGTTGAGTGATATCACAGTTCGTATAGAGCAAGATGAATTGCTAAATGGTCTTATTAATAAAAAAAAAAGAAAAACCCGGAGCCAGATATTAGGTTGAAAACTGAGAGATCAGAGGAATAGAACAAGCCACAGCCAATCTCACCTTACCAACTCCTCAACCTCTAGAGCGAGACTTCCTGTTTACTCACACCTTATATAACTTTCTGTGCCCTGCCATCTTCCATCCTTTCTAGTACTGGGATTAAAGGTGTATATGCTTCCCAAATACTTGGTAGCAAAGACATGAGATCTCAAGTGCTGGGATTAAAGGCACAGGCCACTACACTTGACTCTGTTTCCAGTGTTGCCTTGAACTCACAGAGATCCAAATGGATCTCTGCCTCCCAGAGTGATAGGATTAAAGGCTTGTGCTACCACTGCCTAAACTCTATGTTTAATATAATGGCTGGCTTTTTCCTCTGATCCCCAGATAAGCTTTATTGGGTTGCACAAATAAAATATCACCACAGTACATAGCATGTTATTATTTATTGTTTAGCAATATACTTACACACTTTAGATTCTTTTTCCATAAAATTAGTATGTGACAAGAATCTATACTTGTGACAGAAAAGAGTCATGTCTCAAAAAACTATGTGGATGAGTCTTTCAGTGATATAATGAACCTATATTTCTGATAAAACTCATGGATGTTATGAGAGCTGTAGTGGCAAAGTTAACATCTGGTTTTACTGAGACAAAAAGATTTTCAAATTAAAAAAAAAACAAAAAACGAAAAACAAAAACAAACAAAAAACCCCCACTGTTTCCCTGAGCATGTATGTTAAGAAGGCATCTTAGGACAGATTTAGCTATAGACATACATTTTCTTTAATTTTCAGAAAAAAAATTAAATGCATCTTAGAAGAGAGGCAACTTTCAGGAGAACAAGTAGTCTGAGAATGATTCCCAGGGTTCCCTAAGCATGTGCTTGGCAATGAGTTCATACCGGATTTCAGAACTGCTTTGAGACTGATGAGGGAAGCAGAATTTGTCCTTCTCAATTGGGAGTGTGACAAAATATGCTGGTCACCACACATGTGCCTGTTAACACAAAGTACTAAAGCATGTCAGTCATCCACACCTCATTTACTACTGAAACTAGAATATTCACTGTCATCCACGGTATATGCTCAGAATCCAGTCTCCTAGTTTCAAATTAGATCCAAGTTCAGTCCCAAATGCTCTGCCTGTGCTCCCGTATCTCAACCTCCAGCAGAGTTAATAAAAACACATTACCCTTAACTTTCTGGGGTACATATGTTATGCCCAGATCATGGGGACCCCCAAAAGACCACCATGGAGCCCAAATCCTGTATATAAAAGCGAAGAGCCTTTATTTTCAAGCTCTGAGCTTGGTCCCTCTGTCTGTCTAATACAGCAGTGAGAGTAGAGAGCCCTGAGCTCAGGTGGGGTGGGGTTTTTTATCGTAGCAGAGGTTGGGGTGAGGGGATTTCCAGGGTTCCGGCCGCTGATTGGCTGACATTTGTCTAGGCATATCTGTAAAACAAAAATAGGTGTGTGCTAGACTCAGGGACATCTGGCCACCTTATCCAATGGTTGCAATGTTTGGGATGTTAGGTACTTCCTCATCCCGGGGTGGATCCCTGGGTGGTGTCAGTTTATGGATTTTCCAGGATCTGGGTGTGGCCTGCCAGTAAGCCTGTCACAGAAACTGTGGCTGGGCTCCTAGTCATGGCAGCTGTGTGGTCAAGCTGCTTTGTGGCACATCTACACATGCCTGGATTCTGCACAATTGTATAAATGAGGGAAACTTCCATTGGCTCTGATTCAAAAATAGTACAGGAGACAGTAGTCAATTATTGACAATAATTCTGTAATCCTTCTATCCCCAAATTGGTTCACAAAATAAGATGTAAATGTTTCCTAAATTTTTCCCTTTCACCGAATTTTACTTAGCCTAGTTTTTTGGGTTTATTTATTTTATTCTCTCTCTCTCTCTCTCTCTCTCTCTCTCTGTGTGTGTGTGTGTGTGTGTGTGCATTCCTATGTTCCTAGAATCCAGAAGAGAATATTGGATCTCCTAGAGCTCCTGAATTATGAGAAACCCACAGATGCAGGGAAATAAATATCAGACTTCCTCAAAAGCAGCAAGCTCTTTTCATTGAGGAGCCCTCTCCAGCCCAACACTATTTTTAAAAATACAGTTTAAAGATACCTGTGTCAGAACTCCAAAAGCCCATCCCTCAGAAGCTTTGTGTAATCTCATGGTTTCCTGGAATAATCAGATTGTGATAATTGTGGGTACCCACCCACTCTGAGAAACCTGCAAAACCACTTTCACATGCATTGTCTCATTTTCCGGTGTTCAGATACATCATTCTGCACTCCAAGTGAGGTAAGCTTCATCACCTTCTATAGAAGGAAACTGTGCCCAGATCATCCAGGTTTGCCAACAAGCAGCTCATCTTGAGTGGACAGTGGTCATTGATGGCACCTGTAAAAAAGACCGTCTGCCCCAGCCCAGGGTGCTGATTCACACACCCAAGCTGGCAGGTAAAGTCCATCTGTGTAAACTCCTGCATTTTAAGGTAGTTAATTGGAAACCCTGAAACAACGAGTCAGACAATCTAGAGCACCAGTGATTCCGTTCAATGCCCTTCTTTGTAAATTTATTTCCAAGACTGTAAGTTAATACATAGTGGGGCTCAACTGTAAAGCTACAGTATAATTTAGAATGATAAATTACACTTAATAAGACCAAATTTGCAAAATTAAGAGATAGTTATGGTACATTTTTCTGCAGAAAACTTGACTTTAAAAAAAATCTATTTTACATTACACAGAAAGTTCAATTCACTAAATATCTTATAATAGCAGAAACATTTGTGGTGTGAGTTTAGAGTATATTAATTATGAGTAAAGAGGAAAAAACACAGAAATGGAGAACAAATAGACTCTTAAACAACAAATGATAGGTCAGAGTGTGTCCAGCAATATTACTCTAATGAAACTCAAGGTGCTGAATTTCTACAGGAAGAAAACACGTATCAAGAAATAATTAAGATTTGGATGTAATGAACCAGATAATGACAGTGACATTGTAAAAATTGGAAAACAAATTTTGAAATTTGAATTATTCTTTCAATAGATCATAGAGATTGAATAAAAATGATATGAGGGTTTTGTCACAGAAATTGGCAATAATATTCAATTTTATTGTCTGAGTTTAAGAAATGAAAGAATGTGAAACATGGAAGGTTTTGAAGGTTTTTCTTCTAAAATATTCTATATAAATTATATTTCACTTCATATATTTTATCTTGTTATCTATTTTATATCTTTAAGTTATCTATTGGTATCCGTTTAATAGTAATTCAAAACACAGTGTTAATGATTTGATGATATTAGCTGTACATTTTAAACATTATGTAGATTCTTTAATAAAACTACTTTCTATCTTTTACTTTGGAAGTCCACATTTATTTAAATATTTTCAAAATGTTACATGTGTGTTTCACTTACTTGCTTTTTTTTCTTGGTACATAGAGTACTGGTTCCTGTGCAGAAGATTAAGAGGAAAAGCCTTGTGTGAAAAGCTCGTCATCAGATCCTGGGAGGAAGCTGTAACTTCTCCACTTCTGATGAGGTATTTACCAAAAATCACTGGCAAATACTCCTTTCCTTCCTTTTGTCTTTATTCTGTGTCCCATTGTTTCAAAGCCCACAATATCCACTGCACATCTCTTTTACATTCACAAATACACAGAATCGCACTCATTCAATGTAACTTTCCATTCCCTATGCCTCGTGCAACAGCAGGTTTAGGAAGGGGAGAGAAAACCAGATGAATGTGTAACAAGAAAACAAGTGTGTCTGCAGCTGTATAATATTTAAACTTTATCATTCATGGGAATAGTCCTCGGGTTCCTGCAGGATGTCTAAACACCTGGTGGATGAGAAAGAAATGCAAATCAGCTTAAATATTTTAATTCACTTTGCTCAGAGAGTCAAAATATTCAACTGTATAGTCATAAACTAAATATATGGGCTGAATACGATATTTTCTCCTAACATCTTCTTCAGCAAATGGTCCCAAAGCAGTTTTAAATACCTGACATCCTAATTTGGAGATACTTATAAAGATATATCTAGTGGTTTTAGCCAATCTCTGCACAAGAATGGTTTAAAACTTCTTTCCGTCTTATGTGAGAATCAGAATCTGAAGACATTGTGTGCTGTAGAGACTGTAAAGACTCTGTAACTCTGTAAAGACTGAAAAATGCATTACATGAGAAATGATTTTCAGAAGGATTATGGAGACCATTAAAAACTTACATGGTGTCTAGGTAGAAAGCAGTGGTAAGTGTATCATCAACTACTTCTCTTTCCTTCTCTGCATCAGATATTAAAACAAGAATGTTGGTTTAGAAGAATCATCAAATCTCCAAATTTTCTGTCTGCTGATTGGGTTGTTCACATTTCTTTAATGTATTTGATACTTCTAATATGTTTTCACAAAATTTCCCCTTGTATGAAAATCAAAACATGAAAAAAGGGAAAGAAAAATATGTCAAAATATGTCAAAAACACCTATATTAAATAAATGAAAAATTTTAATTAATAAATAGCTATATTTTGGGCAACCATTTCCCATTTAAGAAACTAGATTTTGTGAGGGATGGAGGGGGAAATATGATAAAAAATACATTGCATGGCCAATGTAAAAATTAAATATTATTAAAAATAAATTAGAATCCATGTTATTACAGGTGGAGAAAGAGATGAGCATCCAGTAGTTGTTAGGAATTATATTGCCCAAAGATCAACTAATCTAAGAATGAATTAACTTTGTTTCTCTGCTCTAATTCTACAGTGGTTTGCAAAAACAAAGCAAAACAACATACTGAATATATTTTTGTCCCATGGATGATACAACCTACATATGATTTTATATTACATGCTTGAATAAAATATGCAGTACATAAAATATACATCACTTAATTGTATATATAATACCAAACATTCACAAAATGGACAATCCACCATAAATGAAATGCAGCATCCTATTAAATTTTTATGCAAACCTAGTTCATTTTTGTGCATGGAACTATTTGGAGGTCAATGACCTCATGTTCCTTTGCCAAAATCTCTGAGGTCCTGAGAAATTCATAACGAGTTGTCTGGAAGCAGAAAGGGAATGGACAGAATTATTCTTTTCATGGTTGTCGACAATGACAGGATTTTCTTGTCATTTTACCAAATATTCCTCTATAGCATAGACTATTAAAATGACTTTATTTGTACCTTCTTGTGGTAAAATAATTATGCATGATATTTTTCATTCATTTCATCATTGCATAGTTCATTATATTCTTATTACATGAGTACAATGTATCTGACTATTTCTCTCTTATATTGTCTCCCATGTTCCCCAGACTTCTTCCCATCATATCTCCCATTCAACTTTGTGTACTTCTTTTTAATTTATTAATATTATTTTTACTTTTTGATCCACTGAGTTGAATTGATGTTTTTCTAAATGGTAGTGTTATCAAACTGCCTTCTAAGTATTTACGTTTGTATCCATAAATTGTTGAGGCTCCCTTCCTTGGTCATAGAAGCATCTTTTTGTAGTTCATAGTAGCTAATGAGCAAGGGCATTGCTTTTTAAATTGCTGAGAACACAGGACACATTATTTTCATGTAGAAATGCACTTGGAATTTCACTAAAGAATTTCATAGTCATTTGGGACAATGTCTTCTAAAATTTTTCATTGGTATGTTAAAAATAAGCACAAGTGTCCTGTTTAATCTATGCCATTACAATTTCAGAGACAACGAATCATCCTTAAATGGGAATTATCATCATACTTTATTTTTGAATTACTAACCAAAATATTCTCACTGTCCCCACAGTCTCCACGTCTAACTGATGGATAAGATGGATTCAATGATGACCTTATGGATTGCTGATATATAGAGTTAAATGATGTAAATGTGGCATTTGAATGCTTTCCATTTGGTTAAATTGTACAAGATTTTAAGGCACTTTTCTGTGATGCTAATATGATACATGTTTTTGTAATTGCATAAGTAATAATTACATTTCTGAGTATCTAGTGAAAAAAGCACCTAATTACTCTTGTGAATATGGGGCAAGATAGAGAACATAAGTCTAGATGAAATAATGGGAGGGGGAATCACTATTCTCTTTTTTTTTTTTGAATTTATTTTATTTTATTTTACAATATAATTCAACTTTACATATCAGCCATAGATTCCCCGTTCTCGCTCCTGCCGCCCCGCCCCCTCTCCCCGACCCACCCCCCATTTCCATCTCCTCCAGGGCAAAGACTCCCCCGAGGATTGAGATCAATCTGGTGGACTCAGCCCAGGCAGTTCTAGTCTCCTCCTCCCGGGCTGAGCCAAGGGTCTCTACTAAGCCCCAGGATTCAAACAGCCAATTCATGCACTGAGCACATGACCCGGTCAAACTGCCTGGATGCCTCCTAAACAGATCAAGCCAATCAACTGTTCCACCCATTCAGAGGGCCTGATCAAGTTGGGGGCCCCTCAGCCATTGGTTCACAGTTCATGCATTTCCATTTGTTTGTCCACTCGTCCCTCTATTCCATCCATCCCTGGTCCCAACAACTCTAGCTCACATAAACCCTCCTCCTTCCCGCCAATTGGACTCCCGGAGCTCCACCCGGGGCCTGACCGTGGATATCTGCATCTAGATCCCTCAGTCTCTGGATGGGGGTTTCTAGCACGACAAATAAGGTGTTTGGCCATCCTATCACCAGCGTAGGTCAGATCAGGCTATTTCTCGACTATTGCCAGCAGTCTATTGTGGGGGCATCTTTGTGGATTTCTGTGGGCCTCTCCGGTACTTTGCTCCTTCCTATTCCCATGTGGTCTTCACTTATCATGAACATTCCTTGTGTTCCCTCTCTGTTCTTGATCCAGTTGGGGATCTCCCGCTCCCCCATGTTCTCTTTTCCTCGCCCCTCGCCCCTCATTACCCCACTAACGTCCAGAGTGTTCATGTAGATCTCATCCATTTCTCTGTCATTGGGCGATCCCTGTGTCTTTCTTGGGGTCCTGTTTTCCAGGTAGCCTCCCTGGTGTTGTGAGTAGCTAGCTGTCCAGTCAACCTTGTTCCCCAACTAGTATTCTCCTATGAGTGGGAACATACCATGTTTGTCTTTCTGAGTCTGGGTTACCTCACTCAGGAGGATTTTTTCTAGATCCCTCCATTTGCCTGCAAACTTCATGATGTCATTGTTTTTCTCTGCTGAGTAGTATTCCATTGTATATATGTACCACAGTTTATTTATCCATTCTTTGGTTGAAGGGCATCTAGGTTGTTTCCAGGTTCTGGCTATTACAAATAATGCTGATATGAACATAGCTGAGCAAGTGCCCTTGTGGTATGATTGAGCATTCCTTGGGTATATGCCCAAGAGTGGTATAGCTGGATCTTGGGGGAGATTGATTTCCAATTTTCTAAGAAAGCGCCATATTGATTTCCAATGTGGTTGTACAAGCTTGCATTCCCACCAGCAGTGGAGGAGAGTTCCCCTAGCTCCACATCCTCTCCAGCACAAGGTGTCCTCAGTGTTTTTGATCTTAGCCAATCTGACTGGCGTAAGGTGGTATCTCAGAGTTGTTTTGATTTGCATTTCCCTAATGATTAGGGATGTTGAGCAATTCCTTAAATGTCTTTCAGCCATTTGTGTTTCCTCTGCTGAGAATTCTCTGTTTAGTTCTATAGCCCATTTCTTAATTGGACTGTTGAGAATTTTGATGTTTAATTTCTTGAGTTCCCTATATATTCTGGATATCAGTCCTCTGTCAGATGTGGGGTTGGTGAAGATCTTTTCCCATTCTGTGGGCTGTCGCTTTGCCTTGTTGACCGTATCCTTTGCTCTACAAAAGCTTTTCAGTTTCAAGAGGTCCCATTGATTGATCGTTTGTCTCAGTGTTTGGGCTCTTGTATGCAATGTAAGTCTATTTTAGACAGGCTTCTCCCACCGCAGGTGACCTTTGACCGGAGGCTGTTCATCATCTTTGGGTAAGTGACTGTACCACTGAGTTTTACTCCTTGGCACTGAACTAACAGCTCTTAGTTAAGAACATAGATTATATTGGAAGCTTAAATGCAGATCTCCAACTCCAAAAATGTCTGAAAAACATTTGATGAAGTACTGTTTCATTTGAAGGACACAACCACATGGATATCAAGAAAGTGAAGGAAAAACTCCTGAACGTGTAGCCACTTCATTAACTTATCAAAATTAAGGCAAGAAAAAGTGATGACTTGGTTAAAAAAAAATCCTGTCACTTAAGGGCCTACACACAATGATGGATGTTTTTGAAAAATTTGTGAAAAAGACAGAGTGTAAATATTTTTCATGGGTATCCTGAACCGTATGTCTCCTAAATTTGACTCAGGTGGAAGTAACAGCCTCTATTCACATGAGCAGGCTTTTTGTACAGGCCTTTATCAACATCAGTTTTGTTTTTCTTCTTGGGACAGTTGTAGATGAATTTCTAAATGATCTTATTAAATAAAAAAAAACATGGAGTCAAATATAGGGGTGAAAGCCTTAGAGATCAGGGAAAGAGGGAAAGCCACCAGCCAACCTTACCTCACCAACTCTGCAGCTTGCAATTGCGAGTTACTTCCTGTCTACCCAAGCCTTTATTGCCTTGCTGGTCTGCCATCTGATTTGCTCTCTGTCTAGCTACATCACTTCCTCTTCTTGGCCAGCTCTCTCACTTTCTGTCTGTCTTTACAGACCTCCAGATTTCTATGATTGGTACTGGGATTAAAGGCATGTGTCACCACACTTTGATCTGTTCCCTAGTGTGGCCTTGAACACACAGAGATCCTGCCTGCTAAGTGATAAGATTAAGGGCATGTACTACAGCTATCTGACTACTTCGTTTACTTAAAATGGCTTGCTATTTCCTCTGATCTCCAGGCAAACTTTATTTATTAAGGCACAAATAAAATATCACCACATTTCCCCTTTTTTTGTCTAATAAAAATAAAAATAAAAAGTTGTAACTAATATAAGAAAAACTATATATAATAAGTACAATAACTATATACAATACATAAAAGCAATAAATATATCAACCATGTCTAGTCCATTTGCATTTGACAAATTCAGAGAAAATATTCCATTATGTATCCTATTTTGGTGAGTCCAAAATGTAACTAATTCACTTTCTATCCTATCTTGTATTACCAACAGATAACTTATAATGTCTTTCAAACTTATATACTTTACACCTCCTTAGTGAGTTTTTTTTTCTGAATTTCTTAACAAGGAAAACTATTACTACAGACAGATATAAGTCGAGACCCAATGCTAAGCCTTGCCACAGATCTCGAGGACAAACCCTGACTCACCCTGAGGAGGCTGAATCTCTCAGTGTGTGTGGTGCTGTGTGCAGGTATAGAGCAGCCAGGATTTTATCATAATGAGACACAACGCCATAAAATGCCATCACCTTCTACACAGCAGAAAGTGGAGGTCTGGATGTAGAGCCGTATTCCACTGATGAAAAGGCGTGACTGACTCTGGAATATTCTGGCTTCTTCTATTTTGCTCCGCGTGTTTCCCGTTCATTTTGGTTCTTTCTACCCTGTTGCTTTAAGTTTAGCCTTTGAATATCCTAGAAAAAACCCATGTCATAAATGCCATATACTGAGCAAATATTATGTGACAAGTGCAACAGCTTACTAACTAGTATAAGCTCCTTTAGGGGAGAAGATTTTAAGCCACCTTAAAGATGATATGACTGAGCCATAAAATTCTAAGTAATTTTCTCAATGATAAGAGTTTAAAATTTATGATTTCAAGTTTATGCCCAGACCTCTAAATGAAAAGCCCAACAAAGTTTTCAATTCTTTATGAGATGCTGGGAAGATGGTCTTGTTATTAATATGCTTGACATGCATGTGTGAGGATGTGAATTTCATCCCCAGCATCATCCAAATAGTAATCTAGTATGAAAATGTGCATTGTAATCTTCACCCTGGGCACATGGAAACAACAGAATTCCTGGAGTTCATTGGCCAGCCGGTCTATTAAATAATTCATTGAGTTCTATGTTCAGTCAGAGAGCTTGTTCAAAAATGAAGGGGAAGAAGCAGTTGGTAACCAGTGTTAAACTCTGGCTTCCACAACACTCATGTGTGTGTGCACACACACAACTGGAGGAGTGAGCACATACTCAAGCACACACACACACACACACACACACACACACACAATCAATATATTAAGATACCATTAGTATAAGAATTTGAAACATTTAAAAGAGAAAAAGGAACAGCTTTGAATCATCAGTTTGGTGATATTCATCATAGTTTGATTAGAGCAAAATATAAAATATAGAAAATGAGAAGGAGGAAGACAAGGAGGAGAGGGAGAAGAAACAAATAACAAATTTAGGGGATGTAGAGATGGATCTTGGCGGACTTGGAGGAAGGACTGGGAATGAATATGATAAAAAATACATTGTATGAAATTCTTAAAGAATAAAAAAGGTATTTGGAAAGAATTCTCAAATTAAGTGAAGCTAAGTAACATTAAATTTATGGGACTTGAACTATAGCATCTACCAATAATTATTTAAGTAAATTCTAGCAATTTGTGTCTGACACATATATCTCTCTTCTTGGATTTTATGAAGTGATTTTTGATTGCAATAAAGGGAGAGCTAATAGATATTAAGAAAATAAAAAGAAAGAAGTCAGTAAGTGGGACGGAAATGACATCATTGTATTACAATGCTTTTCTGGGAAATAAGTGTCAGTCACAGAGGCAGCACTGATAATAGTAGCTGCCCCTCTTCTGATTAGGAGGAGTAAGAATTGTAATTAAGGAAAAACACTTCTGACCAGTGTTTGTTGCTGATAGTTTTGTTCTGCACAAACCCTATCATCCTTAGTTTTGTTTTATATTTTGAAGGATGATGAGATGTTTTTTTTTTCCTGTGGATGAAATTATAGTATTGTTTGTGAGCATGAAGGTCATGCTAGATGCTTTTCACAAAGCAGCATGGAAAACTTTCATTCACAAATACCCCTCTTGTTGAGAGATTTGATGAAGGGACCATTAAAACGGTGACAGCAGTTTCTGAGAGCACAACAGGATCTTTTCACACATAATTTCTGCTCATTTCTTTCAATCTGAGAGCAACCAGAGAAGGAATTCATTATTAAATGGTTCTTAGAATGATTAAGAAGATGTGCGTGTCTTTAATCCCAGCACTCTGGAGGCAGAGCCAGGCGGATCTCTGTGAGTTCCAGGCCAGCCTGGTCTAGAGAGCGAGATCCAGGCCAGGCACCAAAGCTACAGAGAGAAACCCTGTATCGAAAACAAAACAAAACAAAACAAAAACAACAAAAAAAGATGTATGAATTATCTTGACTTTGGAAAACGTCTAAACCAGGGGTCATCTGCTTCTTTACTGGGGAATTCCCAGGACATTCAGGGAGACAATGCTAATAGAACGTGACGAAAGAAAACCACCTTCTCAGTCTGTATAATGTCTCCTTCATGAGTGTTTTCAGGGTAAACTCTTGGACACTGGTCAGCCAATTACTGTGCTCTTTCCTGTGGAGGAATACCTCTCCCATTCCCAGCCTTCTTTCCTGCTGAACATTCTTTGTGGAGGGTTGAGGCTTTGTGGACTTTTTCCTGTTCAGTTTGCATGTTATTGGTTCAATTCATCTTCAGCTAACACATGAGAAGTCATGTTGGTAAGAATTTACAGTGTAGCTTCTGATATTACTAAGAGACGCAACACATGTATACATATTCATATGCGCATGCCGGAACAATTAGTTTTTAAAAAGGCATTATTTTGAAGGAAAGTGGAGAGGATATATGGAAAGGTTTGGAGGGAGTCAAGGAAAGGGAGAATTATTTAAATTAAATTTATAATCTCAAAAATAAACAAGCCAAAAATATAAATAAATTAAAAACTTAAATTGCCTCTGTAATTAATTATAACCAAAATAACTAATAGACTAAACTTTCTGAAAGTGTCTAGCGTTATAAATTATATAATAGTGGCTGTTCAAATCCTTTGCATTAATTTTATTAATGGCACAAATATTTCTCCTTCACTCCTTGGGAAACCACAAAAGACCGTGTTTATTTCTGACAAAATAATTACTGTGACTGTTCAAAATGCTATTAGGCAAAAACAAACACAATAGGAATTGTGGCAGTAAAAATTTACCTCTCTGATTCGCATTCTTATACGTAAAAATTAAGTATTCTAAACAGTAATAGGAGAGAGTCATGAGCAAATAAATCAGTTATTTAAAAGCTCATCTCTAGACCATTATGAGTTTTCTTCATAAATATACAGGAAAAATTGACACATCTGTCAACTTACATTTAGGAGTTGAAATAAACTTGTATTATATTTTGTTTAAAATTCAAAATTCAACAGCTATGTACAATATTAGCAATGTCAGCAGTTTTGATTAATTTAGAAGGTACATTTGTCTTTTACTAATATTGAAATAAGATTTTGATTATATAAATACCCTAATTCTAACTTCTTCATATTCTAACTTTGGAGCTGCGTTACACTGAGTGTGGTCAGTGAGTCTTGTAATATGTGCAATCTCTCCCGAAGCCACTCAATTCACATCATAGATGAAATTTTCACCTATTCAACATGACCTTGAGAGCCAAAGCATTCTGGGAAAGTACATGTGTTAATGTAAAAAAGATTTAGACCCCGAATGAATATAATTAGAACACAGCTAGGGCTAAAGATATTTAATACAAATTGTGGGGGGATTGTCATACTATGGCTCTAGAAAAACAATTTTATACTTTCAAGAACACAGTAGAGAAATAACCATAAGAGCATAATATTAAATTACAATTACTGGTTACCCTGCAATTGAAATTAAATTATTAAAAAAAATTCCCTGGTTAGGTAGACATTATGAAAGTTAATTACATCTCTTTGATTTTTAAGTATACATAGTAAAATATGAATTACTTGATGATGGATAAATACAATTTTCACTTTGTTGAACAATATATACAAGAATAAATTACACAAAACTTTAATCCCTGTGCAATATTTATAAAATAACATTAAATTATTATTCCATTTAAATTCAATTTGTTGCAAATTAATCCCCTGAAATCTAAAAGTAATCAGTAACACATAAGTATTTAAAATTCTGTATATTTTGCATGTATATTTGGTGTTTGGAATCGTGTAGCAAAAGTAAAGAAATAATGGAATTTTTATGCATAAAATTCAGAAGTTATTAATATTTAAATTTCAAGAGAGAAAAAGTGAGTTTATAATGTTTTTTCTTCACTTTTTTAAAGATGAAAGATTTATTTATTTAATATAAAGTCTCTGTCTACATGCCAGAAGCGGGCACCAGATCTCATTATAGATGGTTGTGAGCCACCATGTGGTTACTGGGAATTGAACTCAGGACCTCCAGAAGAGCAGCCAGTGCTCTTAACCTCTGAAACATCTCTCCAGGCCCTTTTCTTCAATTTTTAGTTGTGTGATAAACTAAAACCTACTTTATTTATATCATGAACTTGTGCACCACAAATATAAACAAAATGTTAAGTCTGAAAACATGATTTCATCTTTCTAGTTTGCAATGGTTACATTGTTATTTACATGTGTGTTCAATTAACTTGAATTGTAAGCATTTCATTTTTGGACTTTTTTTGATTCTCTAAATTATTTTTTTAGAAATACTACATTATTGTTTAAATATTGAGCTTAAAGTATAGGAAACATTTAATGCCAAGATAAGATTCAAATGACTCATTCCATTTTGAAATATGAGCCAAGCAAAAAGTAGATAATTTTTCAATATGAAAAAGTACAGCACAGCTCATTATTAATTTTCTATGTTCAGGTGTATTGACTGTCACTGGTAAAAGGTAAAACACACAGAGTGATTGGTGGAAGCAGGATTTGCTTTTCTCGCTACTTGAGTGGCATCAATTTGGTAAGATTTTAGTTACTTCACTTGTTACTAAAGAAAACATCAATCTCTAATAAAGATTATCTTGAGAATAAAATTTCTGTGTTTAAAATTTACTAATCAGGGAATTGGAGTGACCTCATCAGAAGTTCTAGGTGCCGTCCCGTTTCTAGTTCACATGACTACGAAACAAAAATGAGTCAGGAGACGCCGCAGTCCTAAGATCCTCGACAGAGTGGAAACTAGTCAAGTAGTCTAGAGATGTCACCTTCTTCCCCATAGGTATTTATTGTAGCTTAAGTTTAAGCATAGGGAAAGGACAACTCCTTTTCTATTTTAGAAGATGCTTAAGAGAAATTTAGAAAATAGAATGATATCATTCTTAAATTTACTTGATGTTATTTGATCCTTTTCCACTTAGAATTATACATTTGTAACACACCATGCATATGATGAGACAGATCTGTCTTTCATAACACCAATTTGCATATTTTTATATAGTATCATTATTTTTATGTTTAAGAATAATAATGATAAATGTCAACAATAGTGCAGCAATTAAAACCAAATATACAAACACAGAAGAGGCAAAGTCTATAGGAACTGTAGAATTACAAAGGTAATATTTTGTGGTGTTGGAGATTTTTTAAATTTTACATAGCATGCACAAACATGATGTTACCAACATCAATGCTACCCAATATTTATATTTTAACATGTACATCCCCCTATAAAAATAATGCAATGTGCAATTCACACAGGAAGCCAAATGGTGGAAAAGAGAATATGCATTGAAGTGGTAGAATTTGAGTAAGTTGAGGGGAATACTTGTAAGACTGATTTAGAATATAATTTACCCACGCTTGTCATTCAGTTTGCTGTGGAATTCTGCAGAATTTATTTCCTCTCAAGATGAGAAGAATCCGGTTAGGTGGTAAACCATTACAGAAACTAGATTTAGAGGAACTAACATTTCAGTGGAAACCAAAGACAATTTTTCAATGATTATAAATGAAGGTTTAAGATGAGAGTAGCCAAACTAGTTTTTTAAAGTTTCAAATTATAAATAATTATATAAAAGGAAATGTTTGATTCACTATAGGTTAGAAATAAACAGAATATCAATATATGTATAAATAATCCTTTTAAGCTCACTTTATTTTACTAATTAGCAATGTCTCCTTGAATATAAATTTTCTTGATTAACTGCAGCACACATCTATCTATGCATGTAGGTCATTACAAATGTCACAAAATATGTTTTGAACTAGTCAAAATATTAATTGCTTAGTTTTATAAATACAAGTTTGCAACTTCAAAAAATTTAAAATACATTAAATCTTAATCTCTAGTAACTAAAAATCTCTTTTGGCCTTCAAATGTATTTTCATTTACATATTAAATGTAGCATTTAGATTATAACTATATTTAGATTTTATTTGAAAAAGATTCACTCTCATCCAAATCAGAATGCAAAATCAAAGCAAAAAAAATTATAAAACAAAATACTATCATCAAAACAGCTGTAAACAACAGCAAATTCTGGTGAAGATGCATGTGAGTAGTTTACAGAAACCTTATATACTTCCTAGGGAATTATAAACTTATTCAGTCACCACAGAAGTAAGTAGGCATCTTTCTCAAAAAAAAAAAAAAAAACAAAAAACAAAGACTAAAGACGGAAGTACCATGTGATCAACCTACACCATTTGTTTTTCATGCATACCCTAAGGCTCTCATTCAGCACTGAACAGAGATCATTACTGCTGCTCCATCACAGAAGCTATTAGGTAAAATTTCACATGATGAATGATCATAAAGGAAAAGACTGTATTGATTGTAGCTCAATAAAAAAGGAAAGATAAAATTGTCTATTTGATATAAACTGTTGAATAAATAATGAAAAGCATAGATAAATATCCTTTAAAATATTTCTATGTTGTTGATATACATATGCTGTCTTAGAGATATGGTGAATAATTCTTCACCCTTATATATAATATAGTTATTATATATATATTTACTTTGTAGAATACAGTCTAGAAAGAGGAGAGGAAAACAGTCTTTAAACACATTTGACAAACAACGACAGACACTAAGAAATTCAAGGCAGAAATTCACAATGATAATTGTGCACATGACAAGAATGTGTGATCTGAGGTGGTAAGATTATAAGAATAACTCTATGATCACCTTTCTCAACAACTATGTGCTCAACAGATCTATACCAGCAAGAGACTATAGCTAGGGCCAAGCTGAGAAGCTATCAGAAAAAATTGTCACCATGCAAGGACAATACAGCATCATTTTAAAATGTCATCTACGGGAGGCAATACTCTGGATAAGCAAAGAATAGCGCATGATATGATAGATGACAAAATTGCCCCAGATGAAAAAGAATATGTAAAAACAAATGCTTAATTAAATTTTAGCTGCGTACTTCTTAGCCATTCATTTTAGTAGACTGGGCAACATTGTCCACCTGAGACTTCAGGTCAATTTCATTGTGATTACTCAGCAAAGTAAAAAATAGTTGTGTATGATGAATATTTTAAAGCCACACATGGCTTGAAAGAAGGCATGACACACAGGTGATTCACTCGTCAAACTTAAGGGCTTTCAAAGAATGAAAATGTTCTTGTGCATTATAAACACAATCAGTTAAGAACTTTTCACAGTTCTATATAGTTGGAGTTGTTCTACCGAGAAAGGAACAAGTGTTGAAAGGAATATTGACCTGAAAGGCTAGATATGCTCACTAGTGCAATAGTCATGTGTAAACAGCCTTTCTCTGTCCTGCCCCATCCCACAATCACTTCCAAATAATCACTCAGAAGCTTATATTAATTATAAATTCTTGGCCGATGGCTCACGTTTGTTATTAACTAGCTCTTACATTTAAATTAACCCATTTCTATTAATCTATCCACCACCACACGGCCTGTGACTTACCTGTTCTCTGGCATCTTGCTCCTTGGGTGCCTGGCTTTCATCTGCCCCAATTCTGCCCTTCTTCCCCTCCTTAGTTTGGTTTGTTGCCTAACCTTTTCCTGTCTTGCCATAGGCCAAAACAGCTTTATTATCAACCAATGAGAGAAATTCATATTCACAGCATACAGAACGATAACTCCATAGCAGTCATAGGACTGCACTAGCCACTTTGTAACTAGTTTTAAGGCTTGATCCGTGATGGTAAGGGATACATATCTGACATTATAAACTTGGTCCGAAGCTATCATCTATCGAAGACCAAAAACATACACATGAATATGTGCATACACAGAGTAAATATTATTCTCTTAAATTATGGCTTGAAAAAATAAAATTAAATGTCTCATTGAACTCTCTTTTTGCTGTTTTACTTATGTTATTAATTTTATCCAATGTAACTTTAAGATATTACACATGCTCCATAAAAATCTACACTTAATAATAATTAGTTTGTCTTTGTGTTGCCACGCTAAGTCCACACCTCACCAAATTGTCTTTGTGATAGTGCTAAATACAATTTGATATTGCAAAAAGCAAATAATATTTATATTTATGAGAATTATTTAAATTTGGTTTAAATAATTAAACACATGAACAAGTGTGCGTGCTTGCATGTACACACACACACACACACACACACACATCTATTAGCATTAGTTTGAAGAACTAAATGAAATGATAAAGGAAAAATGATAATACCTGAAAAACTCTCCCTTGGTGGAATTTAAAATAAAATAATTCCAAGAAGTTGGTCTTAATATTGTATTTTAACTACAGTAAAGTTTTTAAATTCCTGAAAAATTCTAGTCCAAAGTTTGTTACCTGTGGTTACTTCTAGACTTCCACAGAGCAAAGATCAGCTTGACATACAGTTATGGTTGACTAAGCATAACAATGAAATTGAGTAGAAGTAGGCTGCCCTCATGGTTATGAGCAAGAATGGCCCACCTTTCCTGACATTTACTGCCTTCTACGGTTTCACAAGCCTTTCTTCTCTGCTGGGTTTCTTTGCAGCAGATACAGAGTAAAATTTCCCAAGTGATTATTTTTTTTTGAACTGGCACTACAAAAGAGCAGTTCTCATTTTTTTAACTGCTATGAGTTTTCAACACACAGTCAATGCCACAAACATAAATGTCTCTGAAGAAGTCATCTTTCCATGGCCTTTATTGATATATATCAGAATCCCAGGAAACATAAAAAAAAAAAATAGAAGGGCAGTAAAGACCTAGACATGGTCAAAGTGAAAATGCACCCTGCTAGCAACTTGTTTTCAATGTTATTGAAGAATGAGACTAAGTGGAGAAGTCATGCAGAGATATGACTCTGTTAGAATTTAATATGGAGCAAATGTGAACAGTAAGACAAGATGATACATTGTGATGGACATGCTAGAACTTGCCATTCATTTCTTAAATAAAAACTAATTATTTTTATTGTTAAACTAATGACAAATAACTAAATAGAATTGTTTCTCCCCCTCACATTTGCAGAATATTCAAGCACGTATAAAGCTAATTAGAACTACACTGGATAATTATTTGTAAATTGTATGTGAGATTAAAGTAATATATACCTTATATAAAAACATTATCTTAAATCTTTTCATATTATTTTATTTACCTAAGTTTCCTGTAAATGATGACATAATAGGAACAAATCCATTACCGTATCCAAAGCTACCTTTGCACACATTATTTTAGCGTCAGTACTGAGAAGTGGTAGGACTGCATGTACACGTCTTTTCCTAATTACATAATTTTCACTTTATCTTAAAGTAGAGTACTATTTCATTTTAAACCAACAGACAAAGATTATTGACCTTATTTGTAATACTATTTGTGTTGTCACTTCTTCTCTCTCCTTATTTTTGTTTGAGCTATTTTTATTACCACTTTTCTGAAGTTCAATGGCATACAAAAATTTTGCATATTTAATGAACATAACTCAATGAAGTTTGAGTTTAGTAAACAAAGATGAGGTCATCACCACAATCAATGTCAAAATTAACCCTTCCACTCCAAGAATTTTCTTCTGTCTTATTTATTCATTACAACTTTGTAGACAGAAATTTCTGTTCTGCCAACAACTCCTAATTACCCAGCAACTGCTTCCCAAATTACCACACAGGAGCTTATATTAATCATAAATGGCCAGCCATTAGCTCAGACATTACTAGCTAGCTCTTACACTTAAATTAACCCATGATTCTTATCTATGTTTAGCCACGTGGTTTGATACCTTTTCTCAGTTCGACATTCTCATCTTGCTTCCTCTGCATCTGCCTGGAAGACTCCTGACTCTGCTCTTCCTCTTCCCAGCATTCTTTGTTTGCTCACCCCACCTATACTTCCTGCCTGGCTACTGACCAATCAGCATTTTTATTAAACCAATTCGAGTCACAAATCTTTACAGTGTACAAGAGCATTTTTCCACAGCATAACTTCTTGAAGGTAAGACCATATAAGAAAAACATTAGTATTTAAAATGATGAATAAAATGCTTGCTTTGTTCTCATTTAGTAGAATGAAAATGAAAAAAAATTGCTGCTCTTTATTACATCTGTTTTTCACCTTTGATATTTCTGACAGTTAATGATAAAAAGAAAGGAAAAAGAAGGTTTATCCGTAAGAACCTAGTAATAAATGTACACGATTTTAATTAATGGTTACACGATGTATTTTAATGAAATAAAATTTAATCCAATATAAAATTAAATAATATTTATGGAATAGGATTCAACTCTAGCTCAATTAATTTCTTCTGACTATATTGCATTCTCAAAGGATCTAATGAAACGCACTCAAATGAGAATTTTCTAGTAGCCATTCAAAGTTTACTATTTTTTTCTTGTATCCTTTTTATTACTCAAAATTATGCTATGGCATCATTTACTTACATATAAGCCATGCCAATTACATATAGCCTTTTCTCTTTCTTTTTTCTTCTTTCTATTTCTTTCTCTTTTACCTTATTTATTTATCTTATTTATTTATTGCTCTGGATGCTTCTTTTTCACTCATTCTCTCAATTTATAAATTCTCACCCTGTTTGTCATGTTACCCTTTCCTCTCCTGATAAGTCTTTGCACCCAGAAGTCCTCTCCACCAACGCAACAATCTAAATTAAACTGAATCAGACCAAATTGGAATAGCCCACGTTCAGGGGGTAATGTCTTCCTAGTTGATTCCGGGTCCCTCAGAGAAGAGACAGGGATGAGAGACCGGAAGAACATGTGTCTGTTTTCTGGAATGCAGCTTGTATACTCTGTGGGAGTGGTCTTGAGCCTTTCTGGGGTAATGAGGACTAAGGGGGTCCAGCCTCTCAATAGTCCCCACCCAGGGCCTGGAGAAAATCTACAACCAGCTGATAATTTCATCTTTGATGAAAAGAAATGAATCTTTGTACAAGAAACTCCTTAGTCCATACACTTTATTATTCTGTGTCAGTTATCTCTACACAGCTTCTATTCTGCTCTCATGCCTAGCTCCTTTCTTGCCTGATTTTTCTCTACCTTTATCTGTTGTCCCCTCTAAGTTCTATCTTAATTCCTTCATTTTAGTTCTGCCCCATCTAGGTTCTTATCCATCTAGTTCCTTCCCATCTTAACTCCTCTCCCATCTCCTTCTTTCTCTTCTCATTCTTACTTATCTTGTTCTTTCCCATCTGGCTCTCCCTCATCTTTCATCTTATTCCTCTAGTACTCTCTTTTAGCCCTCAATCTAGTTCTTCCCCATCTAGTCCATTCCTCTCCAGTTCTTACCCATATAGTTCTTCTGTTCTCCTTTTTCCTCTCTCTCTCCTCTTCTCAATGTCCTTATTCTCTCAGTTCTCCCCAAGTCTCTCAGGAATCCAGTTATAAACCCAAGCAATAGCAATCCTCTGGCAGAGCAAGGTCACCAGGCTTGAATTCTTTTCTTTCCTTTCCTTTTCTTTTCTTTTCTTTTCTTTTCTTTCCTTTCCTTTTATTTCCTTTTCTTTTCCTTTCTTTTCTTTTCTTTTCCTTTTTAGAGAGTTTCTATTCATTTTACACACCAACCACAGATTCCCCTGTCTTCCCTCCTCCCCCCAACCATCCCCCCATATCCATCCCTCATTCCCACCTCCTCCAAGGTAATGTCTCCCATGAGGAGTCAGCAGAGCCTGGTACACTCAGTTGAGGCAGGTCCAAGTCCCTCCTCCCTGCACCAAGGCTGTGCAAAGTGTCCCACCATAGGCACTAAGGTCCAAAAAGCTGGCTTATGCACTAGGGATGGGCCCATTCCCACTGCCTGAAGGCCGCCTAAACAGTTCAAGCTAAACAACTGACTCACTTATCCAGAAGGCCTAGTCTGTACTATGTGGGCTCCTCAGCTATTGGTCCACAGTTCATGTGTCTCTACTAGTTTGGCTAGTTGTCTCTGTACAATGACATCATGAAGTTTGCAGGCAAATGGATGGAACTAGAAAATATCATCCTGAGTGAGGTAACCAGAAGGATAAAAATAGTATGTACTCACTCATAAGTGGATACTAGATGTAAAGCAAAGGATAACCAGACTGCTACCCACAACTCCAGGGAGGCTAGCTAGTAAGGAGGAAAGAAGCAAGAATTGCCCAGCGATGAAGAAGTGGATGAGATCTACATGATCAAACTGGGGGTGAAGGGTGGTAATGGAGGGCAAGGGATGGGGGAATGAGAGCCTAGGGGAACAGGAGGTTCGAGCTGGAACAGAAAAGAATGGGAGAACAAAGAAAGAGATACCATGATAAATGAAGGCACCATGGGGGTAGGGAGAAGCAGAGTGCTAGGGAGGTTCCCAGGAATCCACAAAGATGACTCCACCATAGACTACTGGCAATGGTCAAGAGGGTACCTGAGCTGACCTACTCTGGTGATCGGATGGCTGAATACCCTAACTATAATCATAGAACCCTCATCCAGTGACTAATGGAAACAGATGCAGAGATCCATGGCTGGGTCCCAGGTGGAGCTCCAGGTGTCCAATCGATGAGAGAGGAGGGATTCTATGAGCAAGAGATATCGAGACCATGATTGGAAAAAGTACAGAGACAACTAGCCAAACTAGTACAGGTTTGAATTCTTATGGGGTCTTAAAGGGAGGTAAGAATTTCCCTCAGGCAGTGACCATCAGGCTTTCTTTTACAACCCAAAATGGGAGTGGTAAAAGAAGAGTTCAACTGAGGAGTTCAGTGCTAATGACTGGTTAGTATACCAAAAGGGGATCTATGTGCTCAGTCTACATTCCTAGAAGTGGTTAGGTAAGAAGTTAGGGGTCTATTAGTAAAGTTGTATAAGAAAGGAGGGTCTCACCCTAAGTTCCACAAGACATAAAACTGTCTGCCTGACCTGGGAGACAGGTGTTGTTTCATTTGCCCTTGGATGCTTGATAGGCATTTTAGATAAATACACTGTTAGGAGTTCTTGGAAGCACACAAGAAAATCATTTTATGAATATATATACATATATATATATGCTAAAATATCACCAAGACTTCTTAAGCCATGGCTTGACCCCTTTGGAGAAATCCCTGACTTTTCCAAGTAGTAGCTTTTGTGATAGTAGCTGAACTCCATTGTGTTTTCCTGTGGCTTGCAGCACTGGGGAAGGAGCTGTGCTTGGCTACCTTTGAAGGGGCAGGTTTAGGTAAAGAGATAGAGGACTAGAATTGAGGTGGATCTTCCACCAGAACATTCCAGACTTTTTGGGTATACGGACGCTGGTTCAAACCTGACTACTCCCTGTGGTCATGGGGCAATGTGGGGAAGAGGAGTCAGGAATTGGTGAGCTCACATTCAGCAGGACGTATGAGTGGAGGAGCATCCAGTTAATTTTCATCCGGGGGACCTCAGGCATCTGTTTTTTGAGAAAGCAAAGAAGGCAAGTTTTTAGGAAAAAAATAAATCACTAACATCTGCCTTAGTTGTACAGTAAAGATGAATGTACAGAGCAGAAGAGCAGGTAGGCCCTTTATTGGGACATCTTGGAAAACCAGAGGGTGGAGGGTCCCAGCTGCTGGACAGACCATGTATCCTGAATAGGTGCCTGCTTGAGCCTGGAGAGATGATACCAAAATGGATATCATGGGAGCTTGGTGAGGGCGTGGTGAGGATCACAGTATGAATGGAGAAGGAACCTCAGAAAGAAAGAGGTAGGGGAGGTACCCAGCCAGTGGGGAAGTTTGGGCTGGGAGTTGGTGACTGAGGAGGAAGGGCCTTTTGTAAAGGAGCTCAAAAGGGCTCAAACCTGTAGGAGAGCATGGGGTGGCCCAGAGGCAGGTAAGGGCAATGGGCAAAAGGGAGGGCCAAGATAACCTGAGTTCAAAGGAGAGCTGGATGAGCTGTTGTTTGATGAGTCCATTGGCTTTTTCAGCCTTTCCTGAGGATAAAGGTGTCAACCATAGTTAGGAGGTAATGGAGTTCTTTAGGTATAGGCATGTGAGTGAAGTCCACTTGCCAATTCTTACTGATTGGTGTCCTCGAAACTGGTGCAGAAGCTGACATATCTGGATGGCCCCTGTGAATGGACATGTGAAATACTCAGGAGAGTGTGGGGGCCAAGGTAAGTGTGGCCCCAAAAAGGCTGAGAAAATTGCGACCAAGCAGAGGTGCAGGGCAAGCAGGTATGACCAGAAAGAGTGTGTGAAGAGTTGCCCTGCAAGAATGCAGGGAAGTGTCAGAGTCTTAAGAAGGAAGGAAGGGATCCCTTCCAGAAATTGGTGAGGAACTGAAGGACCTGAGTGAGATGTCAAAACAAAATAGGTGGCTCCTGTGTCCAAAAGAAAGTCAGTGGATTTACCCATTACCTGAAGCGTCACCCTAGGTTTGGAGAAGGCAATGGGAGTCAGCAGGTCTAGGCCATGTCAGTTCTCCACCAGGCTTAGGAGTTCTCAGTTGCCAGAGTTGGTGAGGTTGAACCTCCATGGCATGGCAGAGAGGATGAGCCTGCATGGGAGCATTCCGATTTCCAGGTCCCAGGCTGTCAGCAGACAAGGCATGGCCTGCCTCCTGGGTTGCTGCGGGTCAGGGCAATACCATGACCAGTGGTCCTGCTTGCCGATTTGAAGCAAAGTTTTGGCAGAATTAACTGGGGCTGAGTTCCAGCAGGATGGAGCCTCATGGCCAAATTCCTTGTACCCCTTGTGGGGGCCCTGGTGGCCTCAGAGCAGCTGCTAAGGCTTGGGCTTGGAGCATATTCTGTTGCAGCCTTGTCTGTTGAGTTGACTCCACTGTCATTCTGGAGCATTAAATAGTTTAAACGCCATTTTCACCAATTCTTGTAGGGGAGATTGGGGATACTCCTCAATTTTTGTAATTTTTTTCTGATATCTGGTACTGACTGAGAAATGAAATGGGTGGGAAGGCAGGAGTCTGGCGAGACGGAGTATAAGAAGAAACGGGAAGATTTGCAGGCATTAGGCCAGTGTGGCGGTTGAGACCTTGGGAGATGGGAGAGCAGTGGGGGTAGGGGAGGGCAGGAAGGAGGATAAGGAGGAGGAATTGGGTCTTAGAATTGTGGCCCCAAGAGGGGTTTGGGTAGGTAGAGTTTGGGGGAACTGGGGGAGGGGTCAGTGTCTTCAGCAGTGAATGGACTGGTGCTGTGAGACATTGGCTCCCGTTGGGAGGGCGGGAACCTAGAACCCAAAAGCAGCTTTCCCTTGCTCTTAATAGCAATCATTGCCATTAGTTTCATAAAAGTTTTTACTTGCATTTCTTATCATAAAAATATATAATAAACAAACAAGATATATGTACATGTTTCTGTTTTATTATGAGAATGTCTTTTAAGTATGTTTTTTTATCAATTAATAGCACGTATTTGACTTTATTTGTGTTAATGTTCCTTGACTTAGGAAATTTGTACCTTATTGATGGACAATTTGAGTTGTTGGGTATATTTTGCAAATGAAAAACAAATTTCTGATTGCAGGTGTGTAGCTTCAGAATAGATTACTTAGATGTAGGGATTATAAACGTTTATATATAGAAAGATGATCTTGTTATATGTCAAATTCACCTGTGCAGGAGCTATGGGATTTCATCCCTCACAGACTCTAGAAGAAAGTTTGCTGTCCAACTTTTAGATTTATGGCAATTTCATGAGCAAGGATGGTGTTTCATAACATCAGATTGAATTTTTTAGAAGTCCAGTTCTTTTCATATTTTCAGAATCAACAAATAAAGCCAGGGATGTAGCTCATTGCAAGTATTTCCTGAGTACCCTTAATGCCCTAGGTTCAATCTCCAGCATGCAAAATTCCATAAAAAATTAATATTTAACAAAAGAACTAATGAAAACAAACTAATAGTAATCATATTAACTCATGTGATGGAGAGATCTGTACTTGGTTCTCTATTCAGATGCCAAAAGCCTCCTGTATATCACAGTTTTAAATGCAGTGAAGGTGCTCTGATGTACAGATGTTGGAAGGTCTTGCTGGTCAGAGGTTTCAGTCTATCATGTTCTGGCAGCTTTTTTCCAAATCTCCATAACATGGGAACTTCTTCCCCGCCACAGCGAGGTGTCCTGCTCTCTCCCTGCCTTTATCTTGAGAATGTCCCTGGGCCTGGAGGATTGACCTTACCTAAAAGCTGTCTCTAAGCCTGGATGCCTTATTTATCTTTAGGGTGACCCTTGGTACAGTATCTTGCTAGAAGCCTCCTCTGCTTCACATATGGTAACAAAGACTTACACTAGAGCTCTGCTATAGGACCCTGTTGCCACAAAGGAAGTGTTGTGATGAGAGCTTTACCTAATGCAAATTAGGGTTTGTCCCCAGGCTCCCTAATTCTATGTATTTCCTATACTGAAGAATAAAGCTGAGCTGATTCACTGTCATCTCCTGGAGGGCTGTCTCCATCGTACATACAGTTGTTCAAACCCTGTTCCCCACTTCTGCTCCCTCTATCCTGGTGCACCAATACACCAACAATCCCGAGGAAGAAGCAGAACCACATACAGATGGTGTTGAAATTGAGTGAAGCAAACCCCCTAAGCACAAACTTCACGGGCTTATCAACTGTTTTATAACAATATATAATTGTCTGACAAATATGACATTTTAATGTGTAAATAACATTGCAGTGTAAATGCATTTATAACTGGTATCAGAGTGCACAAGGTCAGCTTGTGCAAGTTTAGTTTCTTTTTTTAATATTTTTATTTTATAATGAATTTAATATTACATATCAGCCATGGATTCCCCTGTCCTCCTTCCTCCCACCTCCCAGCCCTCCCCCCCAATCCATCCCCCATTCCCATCTCCTCCAAGGCAAGGTCTCCCCTGGGGAGTCAGCCCAGCCTGGTAGATTCAGTTGAGGCAGGTCCAGTTCCCTCCTCCCTACAGCAAGGTTGAGCAAAGTGTCTCAGCATAGGCCCTAGGTTCCAAAAAGCCAGCTCATGCACCAAGGACAGGTCCCGGTCCCACTGCCTGGGGGCCTCCTAAACAGTTCAGGCTCATCAACTTTCTCACTTAACCAGAGGGCCTGGTCCAGTTCCATGGGGGCTCCTCAGCTATTGGTTCACAGTCCATGTGTTTCTGCTAGTTTGACTATTTGTCCCTGTGCTTTTTCCAACCATGGTCTCGATATCTATTGCTCATATAATCTCTCCTCTCTCTCACCGGTTGGACTCCTGGAGCTCCACCTGGGGTTTAGTTTCTATTGGGTTTTGTGAAGTATAAAGCACTTGGGCTATGATTTGTACTGAACCAGTTTTTAAGGTGTTCAGTAGTATATTAAAATTTTTTAATGTTAAGAATGATTTTATAAATGAGGGTCAGTGCTGATGTGTGAAACCTCCAGATTCACACAAGTGCAAGTTCCCTGGGAAAAATATAATATAGAGAGAATATGCAAGGTACAGATCCTCTTTTAATAAAAGACACAGAGAAGAGAACAGTAGCTTTATCCATTCTGAAAGAGAAAAGCATTATGTGTAGCTGTAGGTATGTGATTATATCTGATGTTTGAAAACTTAAGACAGAGGAGGAATAAGAACTTCTCAAAGGAACTTCAAGTTAGTTATTTGTGTGTGTGTGTGTGTGTGTGTGTATGTTTACTTTGTCAGAGAGAGAGAGAGAGAGAGAGAGAGAGAGAGAGAGAGAGAGAGAGATACACAACATAAGCTTAGAGAAAGGATTCAAGTATGAGTTCTTACATGAGAAAAACAGAAATAAAGAATATTCTGAAGTGTGGTGATATTTTATTTGTGCCTTAATAAATAAAGCTTGCCTGGGGATCAGAGGAAAAAGGCCAGCCATTATAAGTAAGCAATAAGTCAGGCAGCAGTAGCACATGCCATTAATCCTATCACTTAGCAGGCAAGATCTCTGTGTGTTCAAGGCCACACTAGGGAACAGAGCCAAGCATGGTGACACACTCCTTTAATTCCAGTACCAACCATAGAGGTCTGGAGGTATGTTCAGACAGACAGAAAGTGATAGAGGTGTGTAGGAAGAGGAAGTGATGTAGCTGGCCTAAGAGAGTCAATGAGAGAGCAGAACAGAAAAGGCACAAGAACGTGAGTATACAGGAAGAAGGTCTCTTTGGAAGCTGTGGAGTTGGTGAGGTGAGGTTAGCATGTGGTTTGCCCTATTCCTCTGATCTCTCTAAGGTTTTCACCCCTATATTTGGCTATGTGTTTCTTACTTATTAAGATCATTTAGAAATTCATCTACACTGAAG
Organism: Peromyscus nudipes; assembly: GCA_902168325.1. Lineage (NCBI taxonomy): Eukaryota > Metazoa > Chordata > Mammalia > Rodentia > Cricetidae > Peromyscus > Peromyscus nudipes. Next base: position 61,458 of record CABHPH010158087.1, read on the forward strand.
TCCCTGTGTTTTTAATGGAATTCTTAATTTGCACACTTCTAAATGCAAACTCACCTCTATATAATTCATGTTATAACTTTAAAAAATTATAAAATCATTTGATGAGATGGAGTAGGAAAGGTATTTTGGTGAAAAAACTACTCTTATTTTGAGGGATTTTGCAACTGTATGGAGTATCAATGTATAAATATAAACATAAAACTTTAAAATTTTGATTTTAAAAGCTGACAATGTGGATGTGGAAGTGTAATGAATACAAAAGCATGGGACCATTTTTTTTCAAGCGTTTACTATAACGATATGCATGTATCTTATGCACAATTTAGGTTTCCAGGAGTTTTGGTAAGAAAGTTTTAACCACTTTAAAAACTGTCATTTTTGCTTCACACACACAAATTGCTAAAACCGTCAAGTGTCTTCCATTGTGAAGAACACTGTGTGATTCATTTTGGAAAGTTGAGCCTTTGAATATGCAGATCTAATTTGCATTAAAATGCAGTTATCTGCATTGCTATTTTTGCAAGTCTGACTGTCAAAAGTGCATCTTACTAAATGGCTATTCTTTTTTAAATGACAGTTTGAGTGCATCAACTTTTAAAAATGGATTGATAATTATTGTCTCAAAGTCCAATGTTAGAATTCATGGCACTGGTGGATCATTCTATCTGAATATAGTTGTACAAACTGACAAGGATACTATTTGATAATAAATAAATTCATTTACAACTGCTATGAAATATATGTAGAAATTAAGGATCACTGAAATTCATAGCTAAAAGTATAAATCCAATTGCGATAGAAGGATGTATACACGGACCAGATCTTAGCTCTCTATAAATGATTTTTCAAGATTTTTGGCAGTTTACTTGGGTTCACACACAAAAAAAGCACCATTTGTCAGCGTACAGAGATGAATACATGATGTCACTAACACACACACACATTATTAACAAAATAGCTTCCATAAAGAAGACATGCTAAACCTATACACATAAAAACATTTGCTTCATAATGAAGTCATGGACATTGAAGGGACAAAAGGTAAACAGATGAATAAAATGCAATGGAAAGGTAAAGGAATATAAACATGAAAGTGAAGCTCATAATGATTTCTCTTAAAATACCTGGGACTTGGATATATATATATATGAAATCATTTGCTTGTTTTCTGAGCACCTACTGTATTCCTGTCACCATAGACACTAAAAATAGTGAACGAGACACAGATTGCCTTTCATTTTGTGACCTTTTTAATCTAGAGTGACACTCAGATAATGAAGCAACAAATACATCTCTCAGATGATGACAGGTGATAGGAGAGTGGTAGCAGCTACAGGCAATTGAGTGACATGGGAACACATCAATCAAGTGCTTAACACTATGCCAACAAACCACACAGCTAGAAACTGCTGGGTGCAGTTCATGGTTTACTTATTTGAGCTGAACCACCTTACCATATTAACTCTATGGCTGAGCTGTGAAAACCAGGTTCATCAAAAGAACAAATGAGAAAAGAAGACAGAAGGCTAGCTCACTGCAGTCAAAGAAGCAGAATTCAAATGCTACACAATTTATTATTAAAAATTATCTTCCCATGCCCCCAATTATCTCCAAAACTTTTTTTGAAAAATCATCCTGTGTCAGTTGTGAGTAAAGTAGGATACTATCATATATATTTAAGGAAAAATTGAAATTTGTAAAGTTACAAAATTTGTGTGAAATTGTCACAAACATCTTTGAATTTGATGAAATACCAAATTTAACAAACACAAATATATGCATGTTTGCATGCATATATGGTAGATAGATGATATAGATGATTATATATATATATATACATATATACATATAATAGATAGGTAATAGAAGACAGATAGGTAGATAGATAGATTAAATGAATAAATTATAGGAAAGGAGACAATGGGGAGAGAGATTGAGAAAGAGAAAGAAAGACAGGAGAAAGGAAAAGAAAAAGAAAGAATAAATCTCTTTAATATCACAGTAATTTCTGATCCTATTTTCTTCTTGACAAGTAAGAGGAATAAATAAGGATAAAATGTGTCTGTCAGATATTTAAAAATCATAAACTTCTTATGGTGCTGGCTATTATTTAGGAAAATTTACTTATTTCTATAATATCTAATATAGCTCTGAAATATGTACAGAAATTTGAGAAATGGAATTATTCTGAATTCTTATGTGACTACTCAAAGGCTCAGAATATTGTCAATGGTGATAATGAATACTGGCCTAGCATTCATGCTGATGCTGACCCTGATGGTGGTGGTCTGGAACCAGAAGCTAGTGAAGAAGGCCATCTCTGGAAATAAGAAATGTTCTTGCTTGGAACCTTAGCACTTGGGAAGCTGAGAGAATTGGGTTTGTGGCCTGCCTGGCCTAAAATGAGACCTTGTTTCAAAAAAATGTAAATAAGTAACCCTCCGTCAGGATAAACTAAACATACTAAGAGAAGCATCTTCTATAAAAATAAAAGGTTGAGAAATTTGAATTTCAACTTACTCACCATTCCTAAACTAGTCATTAGTTCAATCTTAGTGATATTATATTCACTATATATGTGTGAATGAAATCAAAGATACCTACTACTTTCAATGTAGTCAGAAGTTTTTCTGTGTCCTGCCCAGCCCGCAGATGGGACAAATCTCTCCACTTGCCTCCAAAAGCTGCTTAGTCCCAAGTAAACACACAGAAGCTTATATTATTTAGAAACTGTATGGTCTATGGCTAGCTCTTATAACTTAACCCATTTCAGAAGCCAAAATCTGACTTTTGGTTTTCGAGACAGGGTTTCTCTGTGTAGCTTTGCACCTTTCCTGGAACTCTCTTGGGAGACCAGGCTGGCCTCGAACTCACAGAGATCCTTCTGCCTCTGCCTCTCGAGTGCTGGGATTAAAGGCGTGCACACCACCGCCTGGCTAACTTAACCCATTTCTATTTATCTATAAGTTGCCACATGGCTTTGTGGCTTACCAGTACTTTCACATCTTGCTTCTGGTGGTGGCTTGCAGCATCTCTTCCTTTCCTCTTCCTCACTTTCCAGTTGGAATGTAACACCTAACCTTATTCTGCCTCACCATTGGTCAAACAGCTTTATTCATCAACCAATCAGAGTAACACATATTCTCAGCATACAGAAAGATATTCCACAGCGCTTCCCCTTTTCTTTCTAGTCAAAAAGGAAAGTTTTAACTTTAACCTAATAAAATTGCATATAACAAAACAGTTATCAAGCAAGAATTACAATTACAATATCTAGTCTATATTTGGCAAATTTAAAGAATATTCTATCTATCCTATATTTGTGAGTCTAAGGTTTTATATCTAATTTATTGTTTATTATAAGCAAAGAAAATTATAATTATAAGTATCTAGTCTTCAACTACATCAAAGACCTCAGAAGCATATAATATTACCTAAGTAAACAGGAAGAACATTGTAAGCAACTTAAAAAACTCTGGAAATGACAGAGACAGCTGGATCCCTGGACAGTCACCCAAAGTTCCTCTGCAAAGATGGGGCATTTATTTTCAGCCTATAGTCCTAGAGTATCTCAGTTGCTTCTCCCTGTGTCCTGCAGAAAGTCTGTCAGTCTCTGTGAAGCAGGAACCTGAAGGACCATCTCACCTTGTTTTGGCAAAATTTAGTGGTTATTTTTCCATGAGTCCTGCATGTCCAGTGGATACAACATTTTACCAATCAGTCCAGGCAAGAACAGTTCCTTGCTCAAATATCCATTTCTGCCAAAATGAAGATAAACTCCATGTGGAGTATCTTTGACACCCATCTTCATCTTCAAAGTAAATCAGTGCTGCCAGGAGCAGACATGTATCATTGTCCAGAAAATCTAAGTTTTTAAACAATTGTAAATGCCATATTCTGTAGGTCTTTGAAGTGTTTGAAGATTACCTACATAACTGAAAAATATTTATGAATACCTATAAAACTTAACCTGACTATAAATATGATTACCATAGATGACTAATTATTAATCTATATTACTTAGTTATACATTACAATTTCAAATGAGCTGTACAAACATAATATCTTAAACAAGAGTAGAAATATACATACAGTATAACAAAATTAACTTTAAATATGTATCAATAAACAAATCCATAGCAATGTAAACATTTTAAATAAATGTTGCTCTTTAAAAGTAGATTCAATCGCCGGGCATTGGTGGCGCACGCCTTTAATCCCAGTACTCAGGAGGCAGAGCCAGGTGGATCTCTGTGAGTACAAGGCCAACCTGGGCTACCAAGTGAGCTCCAGGAAAGGCGCAAAGCTACACAGAGAAACCCTGCCTCGAAAAAACCAAAAAACAAAAAAAAAAGTAGATTCAATCATTCTATCAGATCTATATCATATCCCCTTTTCTTCTTTAGAAAGAGATTGTATTTATAATCAACCCCCTTTAAATAAAAATAAAAATGTATAAACAATATTTTGGGAATTTGGGAGTAACTTCTCATACTACTTCCTGCTCGTTGGGGGTACTGGCAATCTTATGGGAATCCTGTGAAAATTAAGAATTATAGTTAAATCTTGGCTATAGTAGTCTGTGAGGATAGATCATCTCAGCCAGTTGCCTTGGAGCTATATTGAATGTTGAAACATCTGGAGACCTCTCAGGGGTCTTCCTTAATCAAATCATATTGCTTGGAAGCAGTCCATAGGTTCTCATCTTCTGTAAAAACAAAAGCAGAACCTCTTTTCCAAAGCAACATATTCTTAGATATAAATTTTGAAGTCGAGATACCTTTAAATTATATGCATTGGTTTAACTCAGCAGTCTTTACAATGTCTTTCTGCAGTTAAAAATCCCAGGACAGTGGGGTGTTGAAGTCTCCCACTACCAGTATGTAGAGTTTGATATTTGATTTAAGCTTTAGTAATGTTTCTTTTACAAATGTGGGTACCCTTGTATTGGGGGCATGTTGCTTAAGTTTTCCTGCCTGGCCCACGGTCAGGACAAATCTCTTTCACCTGCCAGTCCCACAGCCACTCAAACCCAACCAAGTAAACACAGAGACTTATATTGTTTACAAACTGTATGGCTGTGGCAGGCTTCTTGCTAACTGTTCTTATATCTTAAATTAATCCATTTCTATAATTCTGTACCTTGCCACATGGCTCGTGGCTTACTGGCATCTTTACATGCTGCTTGTCCTGGCGGTGGCTGGCAGCGTCTGGCAGCGTCTCCTTCCACCTTCCTGCTCTTTTTATTCTCTCTGTTAGTCCCGCCTATACTTCCTGCCTAGCCACTGGCCAATCAGTGTTTTATTAGCAACACATTTGCCATACAGAACATCCCACAGCAGGGGCATAAATGTTCAGAATTAAAACTTCATCTTGGTGGTTTTTCCCTGTGATAACTATTTAACGTCCTTCTTGATCTCTTTCAACTGATTTTATTTTGAAGTCTATTTTATTAGATAATAGGGTAGCTACACCAGCTTGCTTCTTAAGCCCTTTTGATTGGAAAGTCTTTTCCCAGCCTTTTACTCTGGGTTAGTGTCTGTCTTTGAAGTTGAGGTGTGTTTCTTGTATGCAGCAGAAGGGTGTTTTTGTATCCATTCTGTTAGCCTGTGTCTTTTTATAGGTGATTTGAGACCATTGATACTAATGGATACTAATGACCAGTGATTGTTAATTGTCATGGAGAGGGGGAATCTATGGTTGGTATGTAAAATGAATAGAATATTTCTAATAATAAAAAAAAATTCTTCAGAGATTTAACCTACTTTGGGAAACTTTATATCACATTTTCTTTCATGGAACAAGTTTGTAAAATTCCTATATAAACATTTTGAAGTTTTTTTTTTAAATCTTTGTTATAAACTGAGTGTTAGCTGGGAACATGATAAATTATGATCAGTTTATGTTTGAGCCTTGACCTACCTAATAACTTTGAGACAAAAGTATAAAATTCTCCTTAAAAAAACATCCAAAAGACAATATAATCCAGACCCTCTATGTGATTTGCATCTTTAAGTGGCTTATTTTCTATATTATTTTACTATCTCCTCAAAGACTTTATGTTTTAAAACTATTTCTTTATGTAACTATCTATCCTCCTTTTCCTCTCCTAAGCCTACTTCCATTTTTACATACATTGTAAACCATTTAGAGTTTTATTCCATCTGAATCTGATTAATTGTGAATCTATAATCCTTTTATGACCAGGAGAGACGTTAAATTGTTAAACTGCATGGCTAAGATTGAAGCAGCAGCCCTGGCTGCTGACTCCACCCATTTCAGCTTTTCAACATAGCAGAAGTACCCAGGAGAGTCATGCTTACCCTGCCAGCTCTGGGGTCCATGCTGCCATCAGGTAGCATGCAGCTGGCCTCTAAATCCTTTTTGTCTGTGTGAGTAAAGGCTAGATCCACCACACAGTGTGCTGCACTGCTTGCAGACACCCCTGTGTACTGCAGGAAGAATCCACCACGGTGTAGATCAAGTCCATACACCTAGAACACACCATACACTCAAGCCCACACATTGTGGTGTCTCACAGCTTACATGAAGTAGGAAGTTGCTTTTGGCTCCATTTTAGAATCTCTCATAAAGTTTTCTTAGGTTTTAGGTGGAAACTCAAGCTAACATGTTGGGCAGCCAAATGTAGTTGAAAGTTTCTGTGGTCCCACTCAGCCCCATGGTCTCTCAGCTGCTTATAAAATAATCACTCAGAAGCTTATATTAATTATAACTACTTGACCATCAACTCAGGCTTATTACTGACTAGCTCTTACACTTAAATTAACCCATAATTCTTTTTTTTTAATTTTAAATGCCAAATGTCATTTATTGAAGGGGGGAGGAGGTCTTAAATACAGGCTTACAGCACAATGGGAGGATTCTGGAGGGCAGAAGTTCGCTACTGATGTTTTACAATCTTGTATCTAATCTGTTAATGCCCATTATTCAGAATACACAGACAAGGAACTTCCCTTAAGCATTCACGAGGGTAGAACCTGGCAGGGAATTAGCATAGGGAGGATATCAAGGTCAAGGTCCGCAAGCAGGGCAGCAGTTACCCAAAACAGGGGCCAGGGCCCTACAGGTCCCCCTTTTATTAAAAAGTGAGCTTCTGACTTGGGTTGCGTGGGACGTCAGCAGGTCACCTTACCTGTCATGGA
>CABHPH010158088.1:0-33653 GCA_902168325.1 Peromyscus nudipes
ACATTGTCATGAGACAAAGACACTCCTCGTTGAGTTCAGTTTCTGTTGGCCACTTTGTTTCCTCAGTGACACCCCCTTGGAGAAAACTGATATTTTGTTTACAAATGACAATCCATTGGAGATAGCTTCTGGGTTAAGGACGGAGGCTTGTTTCCACTTCTCCTCTCAGCTCTAGGACCCCATCTGGTGCAGATGCATGCGGGCTCAGTGCATGCGGCCACAGACTCTGTGAGCTCATATGGGCACCAGCCATTTTGTGTCTAGAAGGCCTTGTATCCTTAGTGTTCTCCATCTCCTCTGGCACTAACTCTTTTCCAGCCTCCTCTTTGGCAGAGTTCCCTGAGCCCTTAGGGAAGGGCTTGGATGTAGACATCCTGTTTAGGGATGAGTGTCTTAAGATCTCTCTCTCTCTCTCTCTCTCTCTCTTTATGGACATTTTTCTAGCTATGAGTCTCTTTATTTGTTCCCATCTGCTGCAGGACAAAGCTTTTCTGATGAAAGTTGAGCAACACACTGACCTGAGTATTACAGAATGTCACATTCCATTAGTAGAACAGCAGTATTTGGTTATCCCCTAGGTCCCTGGTCTATCTAGTCTCATGTTCTTGGTCACCCAAGCAAGGTTGGGTATGAGTTCCACATCACGAAGTGGACCTTGTCTCAAATCAGACACATGCTGGTCGCTTCCACAAGCTTTGTGCCAGTTTTGCACCAGCATGTCTTGCAGACAGGTCACTCTTGTAAAGCAAAGAGTTTGGGGCTCTGTTGGTGTTTATCTTTCTCCTTTGGTAGTGTGCAGAGTGCCTTCCAGTATCATAAAGAGTAGTACATCATTTTGCTTTTATTTTATGTAAATGAACATCTTTCTTGTATATATCTGTATTCCATGTGCATGCCTGGCACCAATGGAGGACAGAAGAGAGCATCAAATTCTCTGAAACTGGAGTCACAGTTGAGTGTAAATTGCCATGTGGGTGGGTGTTGGGAATCAAACCCAGGTCCTCTGGAAGAGCAGCAAGTGCTCTTAGACATTGAGCCATCTCTCCAGCCCCTAATGTAATATTTTTATAACTTTATGTATTTGTATTAAGTATAGTATTTGGGAAATTACAGAAATATTGTGATTACTTTAGTTTTAAGTAGCATATAGGGATTACAAGTTATTTGTTTATGTTTTAGTTATAGATTTTATTTAAATTGTTTACAAATACATTTTGATCATATTCTTCCCTCCTCCCAAGTCCTGCCAGATCACCCCATCTCCCTATCTATCTAACAGTACAAAATACAATATTCTTACTTACTAACCTCCAAATGCAAGGTCGTCTGGCTCTTTAGCCACAGAAACCTATTTTTCACTGTGACCCTCTTTTAAGAAAGTACCTACTGTTGTATAACAGAAGTATATTCTTCATAGGACTGAGAGTCAAATGAGATGATAGACATGAAAAGTAATTGGATAAAAATTAATCTCACTAGATTAATTGGCTTGGAATTTGTTTATTTGTTCATTTGCTTGTTTTGTTAGAGGTGTTCACATGTAACCCAAACTGGCTTTGAATTCACTAAGTAGCCAAAGAGAACTTCAAGCTTTGTTCTGCCTCCAGAGAGTTCTGGATTACAGTTGTACTCTACCATGCCAGATTTGTGCAGCTACATTCAAAGCCAAGGGACACTTCTTCCTAAAAATATTTCATTTATATTATTAAGTATATGTGTGTGTGTCTGTGTGTGTGTGTGTGTGTGCATGTGTGCACAAATGCAATGAGGTTCCTACACAAGACAGAGGGGATGCCAGATTCCAAATAGGTGAAATTATATGTGGCTGATAAATACTTAAAGAAATATTCAACATCCTTAGCCATTAGGGAAATGCAAATCAAAACTACTTTGAGATTCCATCTTACACCTGTCAGCATAGCAAAGCTCAATAACCCAAGTAACAGTTCATGCTGGCAAGAATGTAGAACAAGGGGAGCATGCCTCCATTGCTGATTGGGGTATAAACTTGTACAGCCACTATGGAAATCAATATGGTTGTTCCTCAGAAAGTTGGGAATTGATGTACCTCAAGACCTAGCTATACCACTCTTGGGCATATACCCAAAGGACACTTAATCCTACCACAAGGACAGATGTTCAACTATGTTCATTGCAGCTTTATTCATAATAGTTAGAAACTGAAAACAACCTAGATGTCCCTCAATAGAAGAACGGACAAAGAAAATGTGACACATTTACCTAATGGAGTATTAGTCCGGTGTTCAAAAAAAAAGGAGATCTTGGAATTTGCAGGCAAATGGATAAAACTAGAAAATATCACTGTGAGTGAGGTAACCCAGACCTAGAAAGACACATGTGATATGTATTTGCTTATAAGTAGATATTGGGTAAATGATAACCAGGCTATAATCTGTAAAGCCAGATAAGTTTGGTAAAGATAAAGGGTCTAGATGCTGGACTCTAGAGGGGTATACATGAATCTCCCTAGGAGAGGGAAATAGAATATATTTTACAGGCAGACTGGGGCACTTGGGGGAATGAGAACAGGCATATCAAGTGGCCATGGGAAAGGTAGATAGGGTACAGGGAGAGAATTAAAGGAGAGACAGCTGGAATTGAGGGTTGTTTGAATGATGATATGGAAACCTAGTGTAGTGGAAACTTTCTAAAATATATGAAGGTGATCCTAATGAGGGCTCCTAATAATGGAATATACACAGTCTCAACTGGCCATTGCATTGCCAAACAAGGCTTCCAGTAGTGGATCCAAGTTGCATTCATTTGAGTTGTTAGCAAAGGGATCCCATGGAAATCCCCAAACAACCAGGCTGTTGCTAAAACAGAAGGTTACACTTTCCAAACTGACAGTGCGGCTCCAGTGCCAAGGACAACACCCACATAACTCAATGGACATAGAGAAGTAGAGCTGGTTCCTACACGGAGCTATACTGTGCAGGCTCCCTAAAGAGAAACAGAAACACCAACCCAGCCACAAAGTCTTTGACCTACAATCCATCCTGCCTGCAAAATATGCTAGAGCAAAGGTAGCACAGAACGTGCAGGAATAGCCAACCGATGTCTGATTTAACTTGAAACCCACGCCACTGAAAGATAAGAAACCTGACAATGTTTTGGTAACCAAGAACCAGAGACTAGATAGCCCAGACAGTAAGGGTAAAACCAAACATTACTGTTGTTGTTTGTTTGTTTGTTTGTTTTTGTTTTTGTTTGGGGCTGGGTACTAATACAGTGACTCCTAATGATATTCTGCCATATTCATAGATCAGTGCCTTATTTAGGCATAGTCGGAGAGTCTTCCTCCTCTGGCAGCAGGTGGAAACAGATGCAGAGACCCATAGCCAGACATTTCATGGAGAGAGGGTCTAAATGGGAGTTCTCCACCAAACCCCTCCCCTCAGAGTTCAGGGAACCCATTGGAAGAGGAGGCAGAAAGAGTGTAAGAGACAGAGTGAGTGGAGGCCACCAGGTGAACAAGGTCCTCTGAATCAACTAAGGAAGGTGCATATGAGCTCACAGAAACTGAAGCAGCAGGCACAGGGCCTACATGGGTCTTCACCTGGTTATCTGCATAGATATTATAGCTTTTAGTTTAGTATTTTCATGGGACTCCTGGGAGTAAGAATGAGTCATCTTTGACTCTTTCGCCTGCTCTTGGGACTCTTTTTCCCCCCTGTTGGTTTGCCATGCCCAACTTTTATATGGTGGTTTCTGCTTCATCATTTTATCTTATTTTGTTGTGTTTAGTTGTTATCTCTTAGATGCCTGTTCTTTTCTAATGAGAGACAGAAAGAGGGTGGATCCCAAAGAGAGGGGTGGTGAAGAGGAACTGGGAGAAGTGGGATGGGAAACTATAATCCGGATATGCTGTATGAGAAAATAATCTATTTTCATAAAAAAAAAACTTGGGTCCTCTGGAAGAGCAGCTAATGCTCTTAACTGCTGAGCCCTCTCTCCAGGCCCACCCCTGTATTTTATATTTTATATTATATATAATTGACTATATTTATGTGTGCTATAAAATATCTCCCTCATTAATGTAAAAGACAACATTCTTTGGATTCACAAAACATTATAAAGCACTAATTGATAGATATATAAATATATATATGCACATATATATGTGGAGTGTGTATGTGTGTATGCATGCGGGCACACACGTGCACGCTATATAGCTTTCTTCTCAGGTAGAAATTTTAATTTATACTCATGTTAAATGACTTTTATTGGATGAAACACCATGTGCTAAAGAAACTTAGGAAGGAAAGGGTTTATTTATCTTTACTCTTCCCTATTACAGTTCAGCATCAAAGGCAGTCAGAGTAGGAACTTAAATGGGTCAGGAACCTGGAGGCAGGAGCTATTGCAGAGGTCTCAGGGGTGGGGGTACTGCTTACTGGCTTGATTCTCATGACATGCTCAGCTTGCTTTTTTTATAGAACCCAGGACCACTAGCCCAGGGACGGCCCCACCCACAATTTGCTGGGCCTCCCCCATCAATCTCTAATTAAGAAAATGCCCTACAGGTTGCCTACAGCTAGCTATGATGGATCCATTTTTCTCAACTGGGGGTTTGCTCCTCTGAGATGACTCCAACTTGTGTCAAGTTGACATAAACTAGTCAGCATAATACAGCAATTTCAACATGATTTACATTTGGCTACACATTAAAGTGTAAGAAAAAGCATTAAGGTATTCTTAAAACTTTTAACACTTTCATAGTATAGCTTACCTTGAACTATTTATGAATAAACATTTTCAATGTGCATATTTTTCCACACAATATAATGCTCTGTGATGAGGAATACAGAAATATTTTTCATAATCTTTCCAAATAACTGAGATCATTCCTTCTAAGATCTTAACCTGGCTTTGAAATTATTTATATTCAACAAATGTTTGGCCTTTGTGTCAGTATTTCAAAGGCCTCTGATTTTACCTCTTTTCTGCAACTTCGTAACCAATGTTATGATTCTACCCTGACCATGTCTCTTCAGAACTATGTGGCCTCATTTCATCTACTCCTCCCATCTTGCTAATTATGTAGTTCTTGAGAAAACAGAATTTAGCAGTTTTCTAGACTACTGAAAGCCATTGCAGATTTTGAGGTTGTCCTTTACATGTTTGTGTATGTTCAGAAAGATACATGTACATTATTAGGCCATGCCTTTCAGTTGTCTTACATCCTAAGACGTCCTCCATGATACAATAGTAAAAAATGTCATGCAGGCTATCAGTGTCAATGATTACATACATAGAGGGATTTTTAGGACATGGTTCATGATGTATCAACTTATACTGTACAAGAAATAAATTCTACATTTTTTTGCTACAAGGTAACAGTTATGTTCCATTCTGTCTATTTTGATGTCTGTATTTATGAATGGCTGTATGAGTATGCCTGGAGGACAAATACCTCTAAATTTAGCTGTGAAGTTTAATAATACATGTTCAGTGTTGTTGAAATTGCCTTCTAAAATTGCTTTCTCTTTTACACTGAGACAAGCCAGAAACACATGCTTCTGTTTTCTGTGTGTCTTTGACTCATTATACAATTGATGACCTTTTTACACCCTTGGAAGCAAACTCTGTCCCCAAGTTATCTATCTCTTTTGGCAAAGTTAAATGTTAAAAGTTTTAAATTGTCTAAGATCTGATTATAGAAAGGCATGAGCGTGTGGGGGTAGATTTCAGAAGGGAATCACAACTATTAAAATATCCCACAGCTTTTGTCATACTGAATTTTTCTTAAAGTACTGTCGTGCATTCATAAAACCAATCTGATGCCATTCAAACAGTAACAACATGAGTATGTCAAAGAGCGTTCTAGCAGACCCCAAGAGGCCAAGCTCACACATATGACAGTGGGAGGGTGACCATGGGACAATTGACTCTAGTCATATCATTTGTTAATACTGTCCTTAGAATACTGTATTTTAATAAATATTATATCATCATTTTCAATTATACACCTAATCCTTGGACTGGCCTCAAACAAAATTAAGGTTACATTGTTGAAAAGGACTGATAACATGTATGTATGTGTATTCAAATATATGCTAATAAACTGAACATAATAAACTTTAGGTTGTCATTAAAAAAATTCCTAGACTTCAATTCTTCTGATGGCTTTTACCCCGCAATGACTAATCAATATGTTAAATCTTTAAGCCTTTGTCCAATTTATCTCAAATGTTCCTTCCTTTAGACAGAGAGCAATTGACTCCACAAAGTCAAATTCTAGCTTCAGGTCAGTAAACAAGGTCTAAGTTTATCTATGGCTTGGCATTAAGAACACAGATTATACCTTTTCTGCATTAAGATACAAAGAAACGATAAGACAAATTCACAGCTAAAAACATCTATCATAAAACATTTACAACTTGCCTGGCAAGAATACTGGTTAAGACATAAAATGCAGAGAAAATACAAATATTTTTAACCATCAAGCGTCTTTACTAAATGTCAAGTGTACTGTTTTGAAGGTCAATATTTTGCTTAACTACATGAAATTATACAATGAACCTCAAACTATAATTCTAAAATTCCTGATTCAGAAGCATTTTTATCTTTTCCTGATTACATTCTTTTTCTTAGGAAGCCAGGTATTTTATTTACAAATCAAAATCCTTGTCCAAACTTTTTTTTTTCTTCTAATGTTATCTTTTCTATCTGCTTCCTAGAACTATGTTTTTCCTGAAACACACACAGGCATAAACACACATAAACACATACACACATGCACACATACATACACACATTCACACTCACACATAAACACACACACATACACGAAACACACACAAACACAGAAAGAGAAAGAAAACACTATGGTAAAAGTACTATAGTAATACCCATGAAAATGATGTGATTTAGATAGTTAATACATTCATTCATTATATTAAATTGTGAGTTTTATATTTTTATTATCCTAATTTTTAAAATGAGCTTATTAATGCATAACATGTAACCTAGTGCATGTAGCTATTGTGATAATCGAAGGAGAGGGATACTAGTGAAATCTACTAGGTTTCCTGAAACTAAACCTTAACTTCTGTGCATTCTCCTTACCTACTAACTTTCTCACTGGAAAGTATAATTGTGTTAAATAATTAGTTTTGAAAATAAATTTATCATGGAGCTGGAGAGGAGGCTTAAAGATTAAAGAGCACATGCTAGTCTTATAGATACAGCTAAAGTAGACCAAAAAACTCAATATCCTTTTATATTAAAAACAAAATATGGTTTTTACATTTATGTATTTAGGTAGTGTATGCCACAACACACATGTGGAAGATCTGTGGGACTCAGTTATTTACCATCAACATATGGGTTCTGTGGATGCAACTTGAGTCTTCAGGCAGGGTGGATAGTGCCTGGATGGAGACCCACAATTCCTATTGGGTGGGTCAATCATTTGGTCAATGGGCTACTACTTCAAAAGGAGGGTCTGCCCCTAGGAAGGCAGGCACAAACTAACCATGCTATAGAGATAGGTGGAATAATTATCCCTTTAATGACATACTGTACTGTTAATTCCCAGTCCCAACAAGCAACCATGATGTTGCCATGACATTAATAGACTCTGAACGTATTTCTGATGCAGAAAGGTGTGACTTTTTCTCCTGTGGATGACAGCTAGATCTAATTATACTTTTCTAACTGTAAGTTGTGTTTCCTCACTCTTTAATGTTCCCCCAACCCTTCTTACTTTGTGGCTGCCTATGGCCATGAGGCTGACCTCCATGTCAGTAACTCGAACAGCAGGCCTTTTCCCCTCCTCTTGTCCATTCTGAGGTTTACAGCCTGAGTGCCCTGAGGTCCTTTGAGTATACAGATTTGTATCCTAGAACCCCTATCAGAAAGCTACATAGCAAAAAGGAAGCCCTTTGGGTTCTTATTTTCCATTTTCTTATTTGTAAAATTGGGGTGATATTAGTATCACACGTATATGAGTTTAATGGGATTATGGAGCCCTTGAACAATGTCTACTACATTATAGTATAAACTGTTAACCGTTTTTAGTAAAACTCTGCATGTGTTTAGAGCTTCTAAAATGATTTCAACTGTACATTTTGCAAAGCCTGACATGTTACTTGATAGTGTCACTAATATTACAAAAGCACTTTTAAATACTAAATTTTCTCTGTGTGTTGCTAACATAGAAGAATAAATCCAGACTACACTTGCTGTGCTGTTCTTATTGTACTTTCTTGTTAATTGGAGAAAATCTTTCTTTGCTATTGACATATTCATGACATATATTAAGGAATATAGTAATTCCTTATTTCTTTTCTTCTTTCCTTCTTCCTACTTTCTTTTTCTTTCTTCTTTTTTTCAAGTCCTTGTGGTCAAACTTCATGCATACTGAGCCAGTGTACAGCAGCATGCCCCTTGTAACTTTTTGCAGGATTTTGAAAGTCACACTAGGTCTACTACATTACCTCAGAGGTGTTACTTCTGTTCTGTTTACCAAATGACAATGTTTAAGTTTGGATCAAGCTGATCCTTTATGGTTTGAAGCTTGTGTTTCAGAGTGAACATAAGTTCAAGTCAATCACAGTCACTGTCATCAACCAGATTTGACCATTATCTTCTACTATCACTGTCTGTGTGTTTCCGTATGGGCATGTGTTTGTGTAGGCTGTGTCTACAGATATGTAAGCATGCATGTGGTCAGAGGTCAATGCTACGTACCTTCATCATCATTATTTTACTATCGGAGACAATTTCTCACTGACTGACTGGCTACCAAAGCCCCAATCAGTTGGGATCCTCCAGTCCCAACCTCCCACCACTGGAACTAGAATAGTAGGCACACAGCTTTCACAGGTGTGCCAAACGTGCAAACCCAGGTCCTCTTCTTCTGTGGCAAGTACTTCAGAAATGAGCCGTCTCCTCAGCCCTACTTCCACTTTTGGTAGATTCATACTCTAAGGAAATTGTATAATTAAAATATCTGAGAATGAAGTCATTCATGTAGTCATTGTCAGGGCATAAATGATCTTTCATTATTAATATGAACAACACCTATTTCTTTATCTTCGATCAAATGGAAAACCATAGCTTCTCAAGCTTTGTGGGTATTTTTTAATCAACTTCAGACATTGTAAATCTTTTCTCCTATGCATTTCTGTAATTTTTCCTCATTATTTCCCATGTTCTAACCTACACTTTAGCAGTTCTTTGTGTTTTTTAATCCTATTTTTGTCTTCATGATAAACACTACTTTTGTAATAAATGAAAGGATATCAACTTCCAATTCAATGCAATTTACCATCAATTGATCTGTTCTTGTGTTTGTACCTCTCCTTAGGTCAAAATATTCTGTTGTAAAATACATGTTGAAGCACAAAAGGTTAAGAGGATTATTTTTCTCTTCCCTACCTTCAAAGGTACATATTTTTATTTCTCCTATTCTTTATTAAATTGTAATATATTTTTAGTCAGATGTATTCTCTATGCTGCAAATGTTTAGAAATTGGCCGAGACATGATTCGTGTTCCTTTTTTCTTAATTCATGTGAAGTAAAGAAGGGAAACGGCACTCACTCTTCCTCTGGGCCAGGGTCATGTTTACTATGTGCAGTGTCCAAATTCCTTCTATTCAGGTTGATCTGCTTGATTTATGAAATGCTAAGCTGGTTAATTGTTCTCACTAAGAAGTTGTATTTCTGAGTTTTACTTTGTCTTTTAAGCAGGTGAAGCCAAAGTAGCAGTTTTAATTGATTTATAGTATCTTAGTTATATTTAGCTTTTACCACATGAGTACCTTATGCTTAGCAATTATTTTTGCCTTAACTATAAAATTGGAAGAGTAGTAAATATTTTTCTGGTTTGACTATTATTAGGTTCAATATATTTTATTCCAATAATTATAATTTTTGTATTCTTATTTTAATGTCCCTTCTAAATATTATTTATGTTTTTATTTGCAAGATCTCATAACAATCAAACTAAATTCCCATTTCTTCAATATTTAGTCAGTATTTTCTCTATTTTTAATTCACCTAAATACTCACATGGTCATGGTAATCTATTCTGACTTAGAGATTGACCAGTTGCTTTTTTCTTCTTATGTTTTCACTTCTGAATCCTCTTTGGTCTACTTCTCTCACTCCTTAAGTGCATGCTACAGAATTTTGTTAATAGTAAATTATTTTGTTAGTCTCTGATGTTTTTAATTTGCATTCTTATTGTAATAATTGTTGTGGAATATTATTTTAAGATGTGTTACATTTGGTTATGTTGTGGAACATCTGTTTAACAATGCGAAGATGTATTGCATTCTTTTATGTTGCATTTGTTTAACTCTATGAAACTGTGATATTTGGCCTGTCTGAATCACCTGATTGGTCTAGTGAAGAGCTGAATGGCCAATAGCAAGGCAAGAGAAAAGATAGGTGGGGCTTGCAGGCAGAAAGAATAAATAGGGAGAAAAACCTGGGAGGAGTAGAAGAAGGAGCAAGAAAAGAAGGAGAGAGAACACCAGGGGCCAGCCACCCAGCTACACAGCCAGCCATGGAGTAAGAAGTCAAGAAAGGCATACAAAATAGAGAAAGACAAAAGTCCAGAGGGAAAAGGTAGGTGGATAGTTTAAGTTAAGAAAGCTGACTAGAGCCGGGTGGTGGTGGCGCATGCCTTTAATCCCAGCACTCGGGAGGCAGAGCCAGGCGGATCTCTGTGAGTTCAAGGCCAGCCTGGGCTACCAAGTGAGTTCCAGGAAAGGCACAAAGCTACACAGAGAAACCCTGTCTCGAAAAACCAAAAAAAAAAAAAAAAGAAAAAGAAAAAAAAAAGAAAGCTGACTAGAAATGAGCCAAGCTAAGTCCAGGCATTTAGAAGGAAAAATAGGTTTCCATGTGATTTATGTGGGAACTGAGTGGTGGGCCCAGAAAAAAGAGCCAAAGAGTAAAGAGTAAAAACAACAATAACAGTCATTTAAGTACATGTAAAAAATCTAGAGTTTTTGTTATTGTTGTTTTCTTCCTTATTTGAAAGTATTGTTTCCTTCTCTCCAGACTCTGAAACATATTACTTTCAGGTATTTATTTAGTAATTTTAACTTGTTTGCTTATCTTAATTTTAATTTGTCTTGCCACCTAAGAGGAAAGTTTCATGTCTTCAGTCTGTTCAAGAACACACTCTGGACTCTCTATAAATTCTCTTACTGTCATTCACCATTCCTCTATCTCTAGAATTCCTGGTCACTATTTACTGGATTTTGCTGTTATGAATTCCAGTTGTGACTTAACTTTAAAAAATTATCTCCTATGTAAAAACAATGTTAGATCATTCTTTCAGGTTTTTCTATTTTTTTCCCGTTTATTCTGAATCTTACCTGTCATATAATAATTTAGTTGTAGATACAAATTAAATCATCTCTTCTAAATGCTTAGATAACTATTGTATATTATATTTGGTCTTTACAAAACACACTAATCTATTTTGTGTATTCAATTATATCATTAATTTAAATATATGTACCCACATAGCTCTACATAATTTGGTCAATCATTGATAGCTCCAATTTTCTACGGAACATTTTCCATGATTTATCCTTTTGTGTTTTCATTAACTTTTTACATTAGACTTGATTTAAATATGGAAGTGTGGATCTTCCTTTTTAGTTATTACCCTCTGAGGAATCTTTTAGTGTTTTAACTACATAAGAGAATAATTTTTACATAAATGTTTGTCTTTCAAAGTAGAAGACCACACTAATGCTACAAATCTGACATTTATCCTTTGGAGATCATTACAAATTACAAATTAATAGGATATATTTAGAGGATTTTTTTTCTATTTTACTTTTTATTAATTAAATTCCAAAAAGGTCTTAGTGAAAGTTTTCTTTCTTGTCTTCTTTTAGCTATAGCAAAACATTTTCAGTGACAGTGCAACTCTTTTCAAGTTGCCTGACGTGTTATGGTGTGAATGGGGAAGAGCTTGGGGATCAGAAAAATCTCAGTTCCTACACACCATCCCTCCTAAGCATAAACTCCTAGGACTCTAATTTCTGAAATATCTTTAAAAACTGAGAAACTCAATTGTCAATTTTGTAAAAACTCTAGCATAAGCAAAGGATTAATGGTTATCTTTAGTTTTCCCTTTGTTTTATATCACTACTTTTAATGACCTCAAATAGGTATTCTCAATGACTGTATATAGTAATATGAATGGAAATCTATACTGATGGTTGCAACTGGCATTTATTTAAAATTGTCGGAAGTGAAAATGACTTGAAAGCCCATTGAAAGAAGAATGGATGAGCAGAATGCAGAAGTGCACACATCAACACATCAATGTTTGTTGAGAGCTGAAAAGGAAATTTTGATGTACATTTTATCACTTAAATTATGACATTTATGATTTTATTTGTCTAGGATAAATTCTGTCAAATTCATGAGGACTAAACTTATAAGTTTTAGGAAGGATAATGATGTTTGTGTTTAATGGGTGCAAAGCTTTAGAGGAAAATGAGAAGGAAACAATTGAAGATCAAACCTCTATGGAGTTGGTACTTACAATGTCTGTATAAGAAATACACATAGTACCACTGAATCTCACACTTAAAATGATTTAAATAATAAGCTTCATTATGTATATTTTACAACACAAAAGATTAAAACTGATAAGGGCCTATTTGTTTTATATGGCATGTAAAATATTCTGTATCATAAATATAGTTGAACATTTCACAAGTTATTCATTATTTTTGAAAAAATAGGATAATTTACATCCTTTGTCATAGTTTGCTTTTAAATTTTGGTTACTAAGAATGTGATGATGACTAACACTTGCCCTGACTGATCTGAAAAATCTGGTTCATAGATATGTCACATGTTTGTGAAACTCTTTGTGGGCTCTATCTTTTCCATTAGTCCATGCCTATCCATTAATCAACACTGTGCTTTTAAAGTAATAGAAGCTTATAATGAGTCTTACAATCAATTTGAGTTCATTTTATAGTTTTACAATATTAAAAAGAAGGTGGGCGATAGTTGTACTTGACATTTTCAATTTCTATAAAAATTTATTATTCAGTTAACAAATATCATATCCTAGTGTTAGGCTTTTGTTGGGATTATATGAAAGTCAGAGATATATTTGGGTAAAAATGAAATATCCCCAATATTGTTTTCTTATTCATGATATGTAGGGCCTACTCTTCTCTTGATTTAGTTGTTTTCTCTAAGCTCTCCAAAGAGTAGTCAACATTGTCAGGGATTAGAAAATTTGAAAACTACTGCTGAGTTAACCATAGGTTTTATATAAAATTCAATATTGTAAGTTTTTATTTTCTACCCACTGCTGACTCACAAAGAACACAATTCAGTTTTAAAACTTGTTTTATATTCAACAGCTCAATTCCGAATTCTAATTATTCACAGAGTCCTTTGGAACTTTTACTTATACAATCACATCACATTATAAAAAATGATCCATTTATTTACCAATTTTACTTTAAAATTCTCTTTGCTTTCTTTGCTGAATACAACTAAGTATATTATCTTATTAACATAAGGGAAAGTTTCCAATAGTGCAGCAACAATATGATTTTGCTGTAATTCATTGTAGAATATATATTTTTTTCCAAAGCCAAACTGCATCCAGATTTATTAAAGATACATCTAATAAACAATCATGGTATTTAAGGCAGGACATAGGCAGATGATCATTCACAGTATACAAGAGCTTTCAAACTCCATTTTGTGTGGAGATTGCCAAAATCAGGAATACACTATAAAATCCAACCAAGTCTTCATTTAGTGCTCTGAAAGGGGGAAGTTTAGAGCAAGGGCTGACACTTCTCATAAGCATGTTGTTAAACAAGTTTTCACAAGTCAACTCTGACTTTCAAAAAATAAAATAAAAATGGCAAAAATATCAATCTGAGGATCCATAGTCTTTTAGAAAAAGAACTGCTGTTCTCAGGAGGAACACCATCTCAGTGGATGTGTCTGCAAAGTGCAGATGACCTACATTGGCAACACCAGCCTAAGGGAGACAGCTTGCAGCAGGTCTCTGAGGGTTTGTTTGAAGAGAGTTGAGTATATGTTGATGGTGGTGGACAGATGGAGATAGGCTATAGAAATCCATTTTGGGTTTCCCCACACTACCAGGTTTTTTAACTAAAGCAGCCACATGTGTCAGCATCAGGAAATCCCTCCTGAGAGTCAAAAGGATTCTCTCAAAACTAAAGGAGAAAGGTGAATTCCCCACATCAATCCAGCTTAGCATCATAGGCTACTTCCAGCACGAAACACTGAAGTGTTCTGTGTGCCAACAAGATAGCTTTTTGCGAAAATAAAAAATAATTTTACACAACTTGATAAAAAAAAAAAGTAGCATTTTTAATATCTCACAGTCACCAAAAGTGCACAGCTATAAAACATGTGCACACTCTCCTTGGGAACTCCGTCACCAGTAGCTCTCTATCCCTGGTCTGTTTTGGCATCTCCACTTTCAGAGGATTGTCCCCTCCCTTGCCAGCATCATCATCTCCCTGTTTGTCTTTTGGTACCTTCTCTCCCTTCCTTGTAGGAGCCCTTTTAGGCTTGGGCTGTGGAGATGGAGGCTCGAGTTCAACAGACTCTTCCCTGTGTCTCATCCATCACTTGGCCTTATCTCCTTTAGTATTCCCTTCGGCATCCTTTGTCTACAGGACATGACAGCACAGGCCTGGGGACATAGGCACCCAACAGGAGTGGGGGTGGGGGTGGCACATGTAGCAGCCTGTAGCTTTGGTCATTCCCGTGTCTTTACTCCTTCATCACGCTGCTTATTTGCAGGGTACCTTTATGGACATAATTTAGGATTTTTTTTTCCAATTTTCAACTTGTTAACACCGTTTTACTTACTGTATTTTAAACTTACCAAATCTTATTTCTACATACATTCAGTCATATTCATCTTCCTTCTGTTTATGGGGCACACTTACAATCTTAGCCCAATATAGCAATCTTGAATTCTCAGACTCAATCTAATTTAATTGTAATGCATTACCTTTGTAGCATGAATGCTAATTGGTCTTAATAACATAAACCTGGAGTCAGGTCTTGGGGGTGAAAGCGGAAAGATAAGAGAAACAGACCAGCCAGCCACTATAAAGACTTCTTACTTCTAGGAATCCTCAGACTGAAAGAGCCCAAGCTCCTGTCTCCACCCCACCCTATCAGTTCCTCTCTCCACCCCACCCTATCAGTTCCTCTCTCCACCCAGTTGTATCACTTCCTGTTTCCTCCTCCAAAGTGCTGGGATTAAATGCATTTGCCTCCCAAGTACTGGGATCAAAGGCACGAGATCCCAAGTTCTGGGACTAAAGGTGTGTGCCACCACTGCCTGGCCTCTAGTGGCTAGCTCCGCACTCTGATCTCCAGGCAAGCTTTATTTGTTAGAACACAAAAAAATATCACCACATTTCCCCCTTTTTTGGTTAAAATAAGAAAAAAAATAAGGTTATAACTAATATAAGAAAAATGTATACAATAAGTAAAATAACTATATACAATATACACAGGCAATATATATATCAACAATGTCTAGCCATTACCATTTGAAAAATTCAGAGAAAATATTTCATTATCTATCCTATCTTGGTGAGTCCAAAGTGTTGTACCTAATTCACTTTCCATCCTAATTTGCATTACCAACCCCAAACTATCTTTTGAGGTCTCACAACCCTATATACTTATAACTCTTTAGTGAATTTCTCTTCTGAATCTGGTTAATAAGAAAAACTATAATTATAATTATCTAGTCTTCAACTCCATCAGAGACCAGAGAAGGAAATAATATTACCTGAGTAAGCAGGAAGTGCAAGCAAGTGACTTCCAAAAAATAAGAGAAATGACAGAAACAACTGGCTGCCTGGACAATCACCCAAGATTCCTTTGCATCATTGGGGCATCCATCTTTGGCCTATAGGCCTAGAATATGTGACAGACTTATCTGTGAAGCAGGATTTTCTGAAGGGCTGTCCTACATTGTCTTGGCAAAGTTCAGCAGTCCTTTCTTTTGTGTCCTGCTTGTCCCATTTGGACAGCATACTGTCATCCGTCAACGCAAGGGCATTTTCTTGCCCGGTGACTAACTTTTGCCACAAAGAATGTAAACTCCATGTGGAGTTTTTTATACCCCCATCATCTTCTCTGAAGTAGATGGGTGCTGCCAGAAGCAGACATGTCTCATTGTCATAAAAAAATATGCTATTAATGACATATTCTGTGGATATCTGAAGTGTTTGAAGACTGCCTGTCTACCTAAAAGATGTTTGACCTTTAAAACATACTTAAAATCACTGCAGGTTTAGTTGTAATAGATGATTAACTACTAACCTACATTTCTTTATTACCCTAAATAGTTTACAATAATAACTTTCAAGGACTAGCAATTTACATTGCATTGTTAAATGAGATGTATAGGTAAATACCTTAAACAAGATTAGAAATGTATGTACAGTTGTTCTAACAAAAATAATCTCAAATTTGTATCAATATACAAAGATCTATATTAATGTAAAATATTTTAAACAAGCAGTTGATTTTTAAAAGTAGATTCAATAATCTACCCTTTTATCCTATCATCTCTATATCCCCTTTTTTTCAGAGTAAATTCAATAATATACTCTTTTATCTTGTCATTTCTATATCCCTTTTTTCTTTTCAGAACAAGAACTATAAATCTAAACTCCTTTGTTCAGCTTTTTTCCTGACCATTACCAATAACAACTTGTAACTAACCCCTCTAAACAATGACAAATATCCATAACCCACTGAATGACCGAAAACCACCCACCCCACCTCTTGGGAATATGGGCATTGTGTTCCGAAATTTACTTCCTACTGTCTGGGGGCAGCAGCATCTTTAGGGAATTCTGAAAAGAAAAATTTGGGTTAATTGTCAAGTCCTGGGAGAGCTAGCTGTATCATTTGTCGTCCAGTTTCTGTGTAATGGCAAAGTGCAGGGCTTGTCTCAAGTCCTGGCTAGAGTAATCTGTGAGGCTGGATCATCTCAGCTAGCAACCTCAAAATTATCCTGAGCAGTTTGTAGTCCAAAGCTGATCTTTGGGTGGATTTATCAGCTTAATGGTGTTATCATAGTCCATGCCCCTTTATCATTTTGGAGACTTCAAATGTCACTGTTAGGCATGGTCATGGTTCATTGCAGAAAACTTAAACATTTTAAATGTCATATGAAGCAGACCTCCAAGAGGTTAAAGGATCAGTATTTGTTATGTACATTGAGTATAAAAACTTAATTCCTAGTTACCTGATAGAGACTCAAACCTGAAATCATGTACAGGAAGCTAGAAGAAGTCTTTTTCTAGAATTAGTTAGTACCCTAATGACCATTAATGTCATAACAAAAAGTGTAAAATATATAGTAGTCTTATACATTTTTAGATAATATTCATACTTTGTGAAAAAGTTTTAGAGTCAAAATAAAACCAAAAGATTATGAAATTTGCGGCAATGGAATAGTCCCTAAATTTGTTTTTTTTTTTCTTTTGTCCCATATCAGGTGGCTCATCTGACATAAGACCAAGATTTTGGATTTTCCTTTTATTTATTGATTGATTGATTGATTGATTGAATTTTTTTCTTTTGGTTTTTCGAGACAGGGTTCCTGTGTGTAGCTTTGCACCTTTCCTGGAACTCACTTGGTAGCCCAGGCTGGCCTTGAACTCACAAAGATCTGCCTGGCTCTGCCTCCCTAGTGCTGGGATTAAAGGCGTGTGCCACCACCTCCCGGCTGGATTTTCCTTTTTTTTTTTTTTTGAATTTATTTTATTTTATTTTACTTCCTTTTATCAAACATACTTGAGTTTAGCGAATGAGAGAGCCACACTCCAATTTTTAATGGGACTGGGACTACAAAAAGACCATTTGCATTATATGTCTGTATAGAACAGCAGAAACAAACACTTAGGAAGATTTACAAAATTTTATCCTGGTGGAGATGTGATATACCAATAAGCCAATTTACTCTTTTTCTTTGGACCATTTTTTCTGAATTACTTGTCTCTTTTCTTCACATGCCTCATTTGTCCAGTGGTCTTCAAATTCCTTTGCTGGATGCCTTTATTCTCCTAAAAAGACAAAAACAAAACCCTTTCCCAACCCTAATTTGGGGGAGGTTCCCTTATGGCAAGTTATATCTGATCAAATGAAAAACATTTGTTAGTTTTATAAGTTAGTTTAGATTGAATGGTGACGTTGTTTGATGAACTATCACCTCTTCTAATCAAGAGTTCTCTCTTGTTTGAATCTAATCTTTATGATATTTGCTTTATGGTTTCTCCTGAAAATTTTTGTTCTCTCTTCTATAGCTGTTCTATCATCCAGAGCTGTGTGATTTTTTACAATAGGCATCATGTCCTTTAATGCTCTGAGAAGGAGTTTCCTCCATGATGACAGGAAACAACTGAACCGAATTTGACATGGGAGCCTGAGATAGGCCCCTCAAGGCATTCCTGACAGCAAAGGATTACCTTGACTGTCCTTTATTGATCTATCTTCATTAGTCCAATGTCTGCCTTTGCCACAGCTTCTGCATAGTCCAGAAGGGAGGGGTGTTCTGTTTGGATTATGCTTAGGGAAAAAAATTGTTTCTAGAAATGCCCAGTTTATAATCCCTTTTTAGATCACCTTGTTTACCACAATTAAAACACTCGACATTTTGATTTTTTTCTTCAAACCTCTGGAAATCGCCTCTCCTATCCAAGCATCTGTAGCATGAATCTTAAAGAGTCATATTAATAAAGACAAACCTGGAGCCAAGTATTGGGGTGAACATTGGAAGATCAGAGAAGCAGAACCGGCCACAGCTAACCTCACCTCACCAGTTCCTCAGCTGATCCTGTTTCCTCAGACTGGATGCCTCTGAGTCCTCATCCAGAATGAATCTCGGCTGAACTGCTGCTCCAAAGCCTGAAACCTTAACCAGCTAAAAGCTTAACCAGACAAATGCTGCTAGTTTCTGGTCTTCACGCCTTATATATCTTTCCTTTCTACCATCACTCCCTGGAATTAAAGGCTTGCTTTCTGGGATTAAAGGCGTCAGTCACCATGCTTGTCTGTATCCTTGAACACATGGATTTCTGCCTCTGGAATGCTAGGCTGAAAGGTGTGAGTGCCACCATTTTCTAGCCTTTGTATCTAGTGGCTGTTCTGTCTCTGACCCCAGATAAGTTTATTAGGGTGCACAATATTTTGGGGAACACAATACCACCACAAGCATCATCATGTTTATGAGATTCAATATTGTGTCTCAGATCCCTTCCTCTAAGGGTGCTGATCTTTCCTTTAATGGCCTAATTATCCTTTTGCATTGTAAAATAGCATTTTTTTGTTTTTTTTTTTGAGACAGGGTTTCTCTGTGTAGCTTTGCGCCTTTCCTGGAACTCAATTGGTAACCCAGGCTGGCCTCGAACTCACAGAGATCTGCCTGGCTCTGCCTCCTGAGTGCTGGGATTAAAGGCGTGTGCCACCACCGCCCGGCATAAAATAGCATTTTCAAAAACTGCCAAACATTCAATTATTATTTGTCTAGCTTCTGAATTTGGTATCATTCTATTTACAGCTGAAGTCAATCTTTGTTAAAAATCAGTGAAGGTTTCTTTGGGGCCTTGTATAACTTTAATAAATGACTCAGTTTTCTTTCCTACTTCTTTATTTCTGTCTCAAGCATTCAAGGATGCTGCATGGCATAAAGCCAAGGTATGGTCATCATATAGAGATTGCCTTCTACGTTAGTATAATCTCCATCTCCAAGGAGTTGGTCTTGGGAGATTTTCATAACTCTAGCCCTACTTCATTGTTCAATGGTCTTAGCCTAATCCTTCTACTAGGTCCTCCACTATAATTGAAGACCACCCTCCAAGACTTCTGTAACCAAATCTCTCCAGTCTTGAGGGATAATTCTACTACAAGTTGACCACAAGTTTAACATCTGCTTCACAAAAGATGAATGCATGCCATATGAGACTATTACTTCCTTGAATCTCCTCAAATCTAGAATTTGCACAGGATTCTCAGCTCTTACATAACCTTGGGGATATCTATTATTTGGCAGTTCCTGTAAGGTTACTGGATAAATTAAAGTTGGTTGTTTGAAAACATTAGGCTGTTCTTCTCAGCATAATACAATGCTCAAATTGGTTTTTCTTTTAATTCTTCTGTCTGGATCTGAATATCTCTATGATCTTTTTTAATAAGTTTCTCTGAAACTTTTATCTTGACACTCATATTAACCAACTTTTTAATGATAAAACAAAAATGATCAAACAGATAATATTTGTAATTGACATTATGTAAATCCCATCTAAATTAATTATTCTCTCATTTAATCGCTCCATTTTCAAACATTCAGTGTATTATCATACAGAGACCTAACTCTTTCCATTTAATAGTGTTTTCCATTTTTTAATGTGGGGGAAAAAAACTCTCTCTTTTAACTAATTCTCCCTTTAAAAATTCCCAATTGTCTCACTAAATCTTCCAACAATGACAATGAAGATGTAAGGCTGACTGCTTCTGTGTAGAACAATAGAAGTCTGAGCAGTTTTCAAGGCAACTACCTAGTGTGGCAGCAGCCCAAGGAATGGGTCCAGGAAAAGAACACAATCCACTGGGAGAGGAGAAACCAAAGAGCCAGCCATCTGCACAGGGAAATGTGTGAAAGTGGCTAACTCCTGAGGTGTTTGGAGCCCAAATGTCTATGGAGTTTGCTGCAGATAGGCTGCAATAGAAAAATCCCAGACCCCCTTAGAGGTTTAGGGAAAAAAGAGGAGAACCTAGCTAGTGAAGCAATGACTCCAGCTGCATGCAGCCCCAGCTCCACATTGGGCGCCAAATGTAACATGAATTCTAATTGGTCTTAATAATATAAACCTAGAGTCAGATATTAAGGGGTGAAGGTTGCAAGATCAGAGAAGCAGAGCCACCAGCCACTAGAAAGATTCTTACTTCCAGGAATCCTCAGACTGAAAGGGACTGAGCTCCTGTCTCTACCTTATCACTTCCTCTTTCTGTTCAGCCATACATATCACTTCCTGTTTCCTCCTCCCAAGTGCTAGGATTAAAACTGTGTGCCTCTCAAGTACTAGGATCAAAGGCATTGGGATTAAAGGTATGTGCCACCACTGCCTGACCTCTAGTGACTAGCTCCACACTCTGATCTCCAGGCAAGCTTTATTTGTTAAAGCACAAACAAAATATCACCACAATCCTTTTCAAAATATATATTTGGACTAGGTTTCCTATAAAACTATATTTTAAACTGTTTATTGTTTTTTTTCCAAAAGTATCTTCAACTCATATTCAAATCAGTTAATCTATATTATTTGTAGTTTCTATATGATTGTATGCTTTAATTGGAAGATTTGGGCAGTAAGTCATAAGTTTGGATTTTATGGGGAAATTTTAAGTAGAGATGCATTGTGCTTAGCATATGAAAGAATAAGATTCATAAAATATTTTTAAGGAGTAAAATTTTAGTTTCTTTTTATAATAATAATTTTTCATCTTTTATATGGATTTATACATATAGTTATATATCTGTATTTCTTACCTAATTATATTTAATGCTTATGAAATATGGTAGCATTTCTTACAACCTTAAATCATTTTAATAATCCTATCTCCACCCATAGGGTTATCAGAATGGCCACTTTCTAATTATTCTTTTTGGTGTTTGTGGCTCCTGTCCCTTATCAATTCCAATAGCTACTTACAAATTGTATTTGTTTTCTAAAAGAACGCCTTTTGGATTTTGTAATCTTTGTAACATGGTGATCTTCAAAGCCACATATTTTGCAGAGTTGGCACCTTACATTAGAGAGGGAGCTGCTAACCAATTCCAGCTTTTCTCTATGTGTGTCTGTCATTTCTTCATTCAAACATCACCCAGTCATGTTTCCAGGACCAAGCTGTGCAGGACACAGCAGGTGGCACCTGACCTAGAATACCTGACTGAGGAATCACATCAGTCAGAGGGGGGAGTCCAAAGAAAGAAGCACATGAAGTAAAGATAAAATAAATGAAGTGGGGCACAATGCTAAGCATCAGGTATAAAACATGGGACAAGTAGAATCTACCTATAGCTACATATTAATACTTTGAAGGAGAGTTTTGAGGAATCACAGAAATAAGATCAAAACACAGCAGCTCCATCAATTCTTAGCCTACGTTCAGGAGTCCTGCTTGTTCTAGAAGGGACTGCTTTGGTTACTTGGGAAAAAAAAAACAACAGAAAAATTAAGAGATATATACAGGATGGATGGACAAACAAGCCAGTATATTCCCACTTTCACTTTGGTGTGTGAACTCTTATACCTGATTCCACACATGGGGACTGTTTCCTCACCCTGAAATGGCAGGCTTCCCCAAGGGAATTCAGGTCTCAGGTTATGAAAGGACCAGCAACCAATTACATATCCTTTGCAAGGTTTTCAATAATTTACCATAGTTGCCTTAATTGCATCTCCTCTGTTATTTGGTGATTTCATTCAGATTGCCTTCTTATATAAGTATATTGTAGGAAGCTTTCACTGTATGCTTACAACTCCTCAAATGGCTTACTTTTAATTGTCCCTCCCCTTTACCTTTCTAACTGAACAGGAAACAGAGTAATACACACAAAGATAATCCCTAGTTATTTTAGGAGAGACTTCTAGGTGGGATGATCAAATATTTTTTCTTTAAAATACATTCAATTTACCATAGAGTCACAGAGCTCAGGATAACAGTTACAGAATATTATGATAGAGTGCAACTTAGTAGCTGCCTTTTATCCATATAATTAACAACATAAAATAATGTGACCTTGTTGTGTAAGAAAATTAAACCATTTCTTATAACGTTTGAATAATTCATCAGGAGACAAAACAAATTTCTATAGTATAAAAATTAAAAACCTTTGTTCTTGCTGTAGACTTTTAAGTCTTTCATTATGTTCAACAAACTCCTGAGCCCACAGAAGAGCTTAGGTTCATTTATCAGTTTCACACTCACACACACCTCATCCAGAGACCCCTTTTCTCTTATATTCATTCATTTTTCATCCACCATTTCCCCTTTTCTTAGACACAGGTGCCCATCTCACAGTCATATGTCATTCCAGAATCGTATTGCAATATCACACTTTCACAACATTTTAATCTTTGATGTGTTTGGGACAGTGAGTTAACATTTCTTGAGGAGCTTCTGTTTCCCAGTGACTAAAGTAAAAATGTTCACACCTGGTTTTATACAATCTCCAAGCAACTTTAAGAGCCTAGTCATATTTTAAAGACTGACTGGGGCAAGTGCAGTAAGTGTGACCACGTGCTAAGCACTTATAGGAAGAGCCACTGGAAAAGTGTAGGAGAAACATTCATGGGTTCAGAGCTGGAGCATGATTAGAAGGAAGTGTGCTTAGAGACTGGAGGAAGAGATTGTAATGCTGACATGCGCAGAAAGAAAGAGCACCAGCTTGGACCAGTCACAACGGTATGTTTTCCCCATCTTGATATTATAGACAGGAAGTGAAAGTTCATTACATCGTATAAATACAAACCCTCAGGCAAAGGGTTCTTTTGGAGTCATTTTGCCCAATACTTCAACTAACATTTGAATCCCTTATTGGGAAGCAAGTAGATTATTGAGTAAAATGATAAATGTTTAGTTATTTGCAATACACTCAAAGTAACTAATATATCACAATGGGATTGGGAAATAGAGACAGTGAAGATACTTGATTTAAAAAAAAATCCTCTTCAACTCTAGGAGCTATATCCTTCTTGGGATGATGAGCACCAAGACACAGCCCTCTGATGATACAGTTCCGCAAAGCAGACAGGGTAGGAATAGAGCCAGCCCAGCCAGGCCAGAAGACATATCTGATCAGAAGTATGACTGAAGGGAAGAATTCCACAATAATTTCTCCTGGAGTTAGTGGATTGCATTACAAAAAGATATCATTAGTCACAAGAGTAAGAGAGGCACAGATAAGGAGACAGAAAAGATTATATCGCAATTGCCTTAATAATCACCTAGACCTAACCAAAAAGCACACAATGATGTCATCTCATGAAAAATCTGGCAGATTGTATATAAATCTTATACTTTAATCCTAAAGGCAAAATAGAGATGTGGAAAATATACTACATTATTGGAGTTTTCACTGTAAGCCAGAGGGAAGGCTTACAGTGAAAGTTAAGGCTACTAGACAGGTTCCAATGAGAAATTTTGAAAGGATTAAGCCAGTGGTGGGGGGAGGCAGATAATTATTAATTCTACTTAGTTTTTTTCTATCAGTGATGTGGAAAGAGTGGAGTTTAGAGTGTATTTCATGAATGTCAAGTCTCTCATTCATTAGGTACAAAGAAAGGCCTACATGCACATAGGTGCAAAGAAAGGAATATGTACATATAAAAGGATTACAATCAGATACATTTAATTTCAACTTCCTCAAAGATATCATTGAACAGATATCTGAAAACAAACTAGACAAACAGCTCATAGGCCGTAAGAAAAGACTGGGCCAGGTTCACTTTACAATAATGTCCAACATTTCCTGGGATGGGTTGATACACATGGGTTTTTCTTATTCTTAAAATTTCTCAGAGGAGGAAGAATTTCAGTAGTAAATCATATTGTTTAGCTTATCTGAGGGGTACATAGACCACATGAAATATTTTTTCAAGTACTGAAGTTCTCCATTTAGATCAGTCTGCAAATTCAGCTCCCATTCTAAAGCTATCCTTGGGCATATGCAAGGAAATACTTTAGACCAGTGGTTCCCAAGCTGTGAGTCATGACACCTTTGGTAGATTGAATGACTCTTTTACAAGGGTAGCATATCAGATACCTTGCATATCAGATATTTACATTACAATTCATAACAGTAGCAAAATTACAGTTTATGAAATAACATCAAAATCACCACAACATGAGAAACTGTACTAAAGGGTTGCAGCCTTAGGATGTCTGAGAACCACTGCTTTAGAATGTCATTAATTGAACACAAGCACTGTTAAAACTTTTATAAGTAAATAAATACATATTTGTTTCTTGCTCCCAGAGTTCTAAAACTGTAGTATGTTGTTATTATTGCTGTTTCTGACAGTCTCTAAGAAGATATGTATTTATAGATAAAATTCGTAATAATAGCTACACTTACTGTTGCCACTGGAAACACATTACGTATAAAATCAGTAAATAAAAGAAATGCTGAGCTCTCACATTCCCACCACAATAGGATGCTCATAGCCAAATTGAAAAAGGCTAAACTAAAGAGATGTGCCTTGAACTGGGAGCTGAACTTCAATAGGATGAAATACTTTTTCCTGAATTATGAACAAACAGGACAGCAAAACTTCTATCGAACATGTTTTGTTCTTAAGTCACATATGATCTTAATCTGGGGACTGTAGCTACTGAATTGTACTTTGTGAATTTAATCAGGAGCATGTTACTATAAATTTAAAGTGATCATAATCAAGAATATATCAAAGCACAAGCTTCAAGTTTTAGCAAACAGCATTCATTCCAATTCTGAGCTTAAAGGGCTTCAGAACTGATGAAATAATGACTAAGAAATGTACTGAGTAGATATCACTCTTTTGGGTTTAACCCCAAAGATATACTGACAACAGAATATTTTTAATGCTAGACTATTAACAGACCTAAGAAATGTTAAGAGATAAAAGAAATTAATAGTTATGGTTCTTTATGAACTGATTGCAATAGATGATTTCATCTCTGTATCCCAGAAGCACCCTGCTTGGGTAGACAATCCTATTCTCAGGAGATATGGGTTATTAAATGAAAATTTCAGTGCCAGATATGGAATATCTTTCTTGAGTTATGGTCATGGAACCTCAGAGAACTTAAGCCAATACATACTATTGTTATTGATCTTGATTGCTCACCATAACTAGAGGGTAAGACTCTTTTGCTGAAAACACACTACACCATGGCTATAAGACATAGAGAAATCAACCTCTAACTGTCCAGGAAACTTTCTCCACTTGGTTATCTTTCACAGTGCCAAAAGTTCCTGCAGTCTGAAGAAAGAGGAACTTGATTGCAGGGTTGCTCTACAGACTAATGAAGTTCTCCAGCAGAAATCGGTGCTATAGGATTGAACAATAAACCTACCTAAAATAAAGATATTGACAAAGTGAAGAAAAAGTTTGATTTTCAGTTGTCATAAAAGGTGATGGCTGGATTACAAAACAGATGTTTCATGCTTGTTTAGCATATGAATAAAGTCTGAGATAACAGCACAGGAAGGAAGGGAACAGAAGTGTATTTCACTAACTCATACCTGATTAAATTTATGTAAATGGAGGAAAGATAGAAATGCGGGTATGTAGTAGATAAGTGAGAGAGAATGAATAATTTGATAATAATATGCTAGAATATATAGATGATAGATAGATAGATGATAGATAGATAGATAGATAGATAGATAGATAGATAGAGCAATTGATAGAGAATAATCAGAAAATATCAACATATAACTTTCAATAATAGCAACTATCACTGTGTGGATGGCTAAAGATAGATATTGTTATAAAGAATACAGATGTCATACTCAGGTGTATGTTGTCTGTTAGGAACTCAAATCATTATACAAAAAAGGGATTTTGTGAAATTATGCAAAGAATTTTTGCAATATTTTCTGGTTCAAACTCTTCAATGACTCCATGAAAAGTTTTATTTTATTATTTTATTTATTTATTTCATATGCATGTGTACAATGACCATAAAACACAACTGTATATCATTTATTTTTTCACAAGGCTCTTAAAGGAAGACATTATAATGACTATAATACCTAAACTATACCAGTAACTGATTTTTTTCTCAAATTAATTGGTTCATAATTGAATAACATGAGGAATTTTTGTCACCTCTAAATATATACAGAAACTAGTCTTCACTACAATTTCAAGACACAAAGTATGATATTGTAAATATGAGAAAGTGGAATCATTGTCCTGAAAAGAATATTTCATTATCTTAGAATGAATTATGCAAATTACAAATATTTAAAAGTTAAGATCTTTCTAACTACTAACCCAGAAAGAATCAGTGATGTTAGACAAGCCACAAGAAGAGGTAGTCTCCTAAGCTGTGGAGTGCTCATTCTTTAATGAGCAGTCCTGATGAGCTGACCTGTGGTGCTCCAGCCATGGACACTGGGAAATCTAAAGCTAGAAGTGACCTAAGGCAGCTTTGCTCCATTTCTAAAATAGGAGGCTGCCTATATTCCCCAGCAGAGAGTGTGCAAAAAAGATAACAAGCTAATTAAGCAGAAGAGATCAATGGAACAGAAACCATCAAAGTAGTGTTTGGTCAATCTGATATTAGAAAAAAAATAACAGTAAGTCATCCCTAAGGAGAATAATTACACTGTCTTATATAGGAGAAAGCACAAGAGACTAAAATCAAATATGTTAACACGATGTTAAATATTAACTAGACAATATTAATTGATGGATTAATAGTACTCGTGTGATTTTTCTAACTTTTAGGAACATTCTCACACATTCCTGAGTAAGCGAGACAAGTGTTTTCTATCTATAGTTTGTTCCTTCAAGTTCTAAAGTCAACATCCGTACTACATTAAAAACTTACAAGTCAGAACTAGGTTGATAGCTCAGCTCATAAAGTATTTGCCGTGTAAGAATGAGGACCTAAATTATACCTAGCCTTCCATAAAAAGCCGGGCACGGTGGTGCACATTTGGAATCTCAAAGCTGGGAATCAGAGATTATGTAGATCTTCAGAGCTCCCTTTCCAGCCATCCCAACTTAATCAGGGAGCACCAGGTCCCAGGGAGAGACCCTGTCTCAAGTAGCAAGGTGGCAAATGTCTGAAACAGAACACTTACCTCTACACACATGACCACACATGTGCATTCACACCCATGGGTACATATGCATACAAACACACACACACATGCATCTGAACAAACACACATACATACGTACACAAAATTACAAGTTTCCATTCATGATAAGATTTTGAATAACAATAGAAAGAAGTGGTTTACTACCTCAAACATCCTGTAGAATTTTCTATAAATCAGTATTTGAGGCATGTTCTTACAGGAACCCTGTGGTCGCTAACATCTCTTTCTTTTCTTTCTTTCTTTCTTTTTTTTTTCTGCAGCAATTAAGTACAAACACAACTCCTAACTGGGGATCACTTGGTCATAACTAGGCATTAGAGACTTTGGAACTGAGAAATAAGAATATTCAATTTACCTTCTAAAATTCTTTTTTGCAATTCCAAATCACAAAAAGTTCATTAGCATCTAACTACATTTTTAAAGCTATTCTCTACTACCTATCCACTACATTCTTAAATCCATCCATAGTAGTTGGAAGAATGCAGACATGTGAAAACGAGCTTGCTTTTGAGTAAACAGAAGTCTCACACAAACAACATCGAATAGAACAATAACACAGAGGTTTTCTTTCCTCCTAATAACCATTACTTAAACAACTCTGTGTAGGACCTAAAATCCTTACAAAGGTAAAGCTCTTTTGGAATGTATTAACTTAACAAAACCCTAGTTTTCTATCAATCCGAGAGCTAAGAACACTGTCAGATAGCACCTAATGCCTCTAGCAGAGTACTCCCCTTCTGACTTTCAACCACCTACCTGATATACCCACAAATTACTTGAAACGTGCCTTGATTTATGGAGTTCTTTGTTCTGCTACTATAAAGGCTTCATGAAATTGCTGCCTCACTGAAACTTGGTAATTCAGAGACCTAAATATGTTCCTGGGCCAAGGTCACTCATACTTGACTACAGAAAATCTACGTCTTTTCTTTCATTTAATCTTTGAGATGGGAGCAGTTTTTTTCCTTGAAATAGTATTAGCTCAATGCTTTGGAAACAAAGATAGTAATTTACAGCTTGTTCAGTTTTGGTTGTGTAGCAGCTACAATTATTCGCCCATTATCTGGGAAATGCTGCAAGTTACCTTAGAAAGGAATTACAGTGATAGCGGAAAAAATAGGAAGATTTTTGAAGGAACAAAACACAAGGTACAATGACACAATGAGTCAGAGTGAGATTAAGTAAGAGTGATGACCTTAAAATTACTCTAAGTCTCGCGAAAGAGAGAACTCAGTAGCAAAGGCAGGAAGTCAGCATTCGATGAAGGCAGGAATGGGTTCAGGAAGGGAGATGTGTTCCAACATGGATTTGTTCCATCCAAAGGTGTTAAAGTGAATTAAGTCTATAGGTAGCCATTTCTTCAGGATGAAGCCACATGATGGTAAAAATTAGCACTGTATGAACACCACCTCAGAATGCAGAATCAGTCCTGTATGCTACCCTTGTCTTTTATGGATTATCTGTTCATAAGACAGGTTCACTCTTATTTTGTAAAGAGGGAAGTAATTCTACTCAATATAATTGTAAAATACAACACATCAATGAAGGCAGAGTGTACACACTGGTTAAATACAAAGCCACCTTATGTTCATATTCTTTTGTGAAATGCTTTTGCTCCACAGTGGTATATGAAAGTAAAAACAGGCATTATTATTTTTAATCAATTAAATGTTGGTTAATTAAAGTTACGTTCCATTAAATTCAACCCACTACATGAAAAGGTGACACAATACATAGTATTTAGCATATAAGATGCAAGGAAAAGCTTTCTTGATATATAACTGGATCTGTATAGCTTAAATGTGCACCAGGTTTTCTGCTTCCTTTGTTGGCATTCACACTCTAGTAGGAGCAAAGCAAAATTATTCTTTGATCAGCCACCTGGGATCTTGTTTTTGCTATAATTACAGGTCGAATTGCTGTAAAAACTGGAGTCTTAGAAATATCGATGCTGCTGCTAATCAAGAGGCTGACTTCTTGTTGATCTTAAAAATAATTTAGGTTTCTCATTATACAGTTCTCCATATGCTCTTTCAGAAAACTCATAAAACCCATGGTTTCCAAAACTGAGAGCTAAGTCTCATATACATATAATGTGTGCCCTGGCAACCTTCTTAATATAATCTCCATCCCTACAGAGCTATATTTTACCATGTTTTCGTTCATTTAAAAAAATATTGCATTTATCCTCGTGTGTGCATTGGTGCATACAAACTCATATACAATGGCTGGTTCTCTCCTGTTACCAAGTGGGTCCTTGGCATGGAACTCAGGTCCCCAGATACTGTCACAGTCTGAGCCACCTTCCTTTTGACCAGGTCCTTTTTTGTTATTGTTCATTTATGCTGTACTATATATTTATGGATGGGAAGTAAAATGATTACTGTGATGTGCTGCTTATTCAGAGACTGGAAAGTAGAGTGAGAACCCACAGCACGGGGCTCAAGATTCTGGATCTCCACTCTTGTTCTGATTCTATTTAGTCACCGTCAATGTTTCCTGGGGGACATGTATCACTCAAACACAAACAGAGCTTCAGGAGTTGAGGCACACCCAGTCACTTAACAGACGCTTCCAGACAATCTCGGTTACTACCTTATTTTCAGAACATTGGCTTAAATAGTGACTGTGATTTGGGGCTAACAGTTTTGCTGCACATGGTGATATATTATTATGAAAATATGTCTTGCATTCTGAGAGACTAGAACTTTGCTTAGCCTTCACTGCTGAGTTAATAATACACCTTGAGGCTGCTGAAGACTTGGGACAGATAGCCTGCTGTGTACTCAGCCTGTTTGTTTAACCCACTTTCAAGAGAACAGAGTAATAACCAATTGGGCTTGCTTTGGACTTCCTACATAGTTAGCTTTTACAACCTAAGATAATACAGAGCTTTAATCTTAAATTATATATTCTGTGGCCCTGACCCAGAGAGCAATATACATGTGTTTGTATTTGTGTTCATGACAATCATTTGCTGAAAGAAGAAAACAGGTCAAAAAGTGAACTTATAAAATAAATACCCACCACAAATGTTAAATCGATGGATTTTGTTACGTTTGCTTTACTGAGTGCTTTAGATTCAGTTGAAGTCAGTAAAGTTTCATCCCTTGTAAAACTCTGTAAGAAGATTTAGTGAAGTATCCTTCATTTCTTCCCCATGGGCTGCTTTCTGTGATGTTCAATAAAGAGAGACCAAAGGCCTTTTCAGAGACAGAGATGCACAAGACAACAGTCAGGCAGGCACCAGATCAGATTTAAGGACAGACAGGACAGACGGGCTGGAAACCATAAGCTACAGACCGGCAGAACACAAAGGAGAAGTGGAGAATTCAAACTCAGGCTTGCTCTTGGTTAAACTGTTCCGAGAGATGTACGTTGATTTCTTTCCTCAGTGAGACACCCACTCATTCTGGTGACCTGGAGGCTGTCTTTAAAGCATTAAACGGATGCACATGCAACTCTTGAAATAAAAGTTTACTCTTTCGTAGTCCTTTCAGTTTTCTGAGTACATGATTTCATTTGATGCACAATGAAGTACAAATAGGCAGCGAGGATCCTGAGTACTTTCAGCAGCATCCCTTTCAAGTCAGCGGGAATATAACCAGTAATTAGTCACCCACATCTCCTCTTCCATTAGTTTCTTCATGACTCGTACATAGGCCAGCCAGGTAGAAACACAGCAGTGTACCTTATATTCTGTTTGCCTCCATAATGACTTTTTATCTGTACTGCCTCAGTCTGTGATTTCTTAGATTTCATCTGACAAATATGGGCTCAACAATTTCTTCCATTTTAAACACTTCCACTACAAAAGCTGCTGCATAATATATGAGCTAAGCAGGTTGAATGAGAATAGCCCCTAAAAGCTCATATATTACTCAAATACTTGGTCCCCAGTTGGTGGAAATATTGGGGAAGAATTAAGTGTGGTGTTGTTGGAGGAGATATGTCACTGAGGATGGACTTGGAGGTTTCAAAAGCCTCCTCTCCTTCCCTCCTTCCCTATCCCTCCCTCTCCCCATCCCTCCCTCTCCTTCCCCCTTTCCCTCTCTCTCCCTCTCCCCCTACATCTCTCTCTGTGTTTCTCCCCCTCATGGTTGCATCTCAAGATGGAAGCTCTCTGCTACTGATCCAGGGCCATGCCTGACAGCTGCCCTGCTTCCACTGGGATGGTCATGGACTCACCCCTCTGAAAATGTAAGCATCAACCAACTCTTTCCTCTATAAGTTGCTTTGGCCATGGTGTTTTATAACAGCAATTGAAAAGTAACTAAAACAGTGCTCAAATGGGTATTTCATTGAAAATAATGTGACAGATTTACTTTCTGGGAGGTAAGTTTGGACTGTCGTATTTCTCAGTCTACATAGAGTTGAAAACATGACTCTAATGAACAAAGGAAATTCTCCCTGTATTTGTCCATTCACAGACTTAACAGTCAATCATCTATTCTTCAGAAACTTGTACTAAACTCAGACCCTAAGAAACACAGCTTTTCTCTCTGTATATTGCCACATGGGGCAGAGTTTTGGAAGTGTGAAAATGCTACTTCCCAGCAAAATTTTAAATCAGACAAAAGCATATTCTGTTTGTGCTTCCAGATTCTCTTTCTACTTTGATTGGAATATATTTTTTCAGTGTCTGATGTCATAACCTCAGATTGGTTTTGTTGTTATTGCCTTTTTTTTTCTTTTTTCCTTCTTGGTTGCTCTGGAAGCTAGAATAGTGCCTATGACAAATGAATTCATTGAATGGATAAATACATTACTAATGGTCTTGAATGCAGATGCTATTATATTTTACCGTATTACCAATAGGAGAAGATTTTTTTTAATTAATGCAAAATTGCCAATCTTGAATGTCTTGGTGGGGGGGATGGTTTCATTGATTGGATTGCTGACATTCTGTTTAAACCAGGGGGGAATTTATCAAACAGTAAAAGGATCATCTTTCTACCATTTTATCCCCTATTCTTTCTTACTCTCTCTGGTCAAAGATACAGACTTCAAGCATATAGTTTAATTAATGATTTGCTCACAGACTTGATTTCGAAGTCTCCTGCCTGAGATGGCATAACTGGCTTATTTCTCTATAGCTATGGATAGGGAAAGGTTCAAATTACCAAAATGTTTGCATGGCTAATGTGCAGTTCAATTTCTATTTGCTTTGATGATTTAATATTACCTACCTTAAAAAAAAAGACTTCTATTTGAAGCATTAACTTCATGAAATTTTAATTGATGAAGTACTTCAGGTGCACTGCGTTCAAATATTGTTTATTTTTGTATGTTACAGAACTTAAATCTAAGGTGCCAAGATTGTTCGGCCTACTTTAGAAAGTGTGAATTTACATTGAATTCATTCTTTAGTTCAGTGCTATTCTGATAGGGCAGAAGTTTTTATTTAAATGAAGACCAATTGTAGGAAAACAATGTACAATTTTGGCCATATTTCCTCAAATGATCTCTACTTAGTACAATAAATAGAGTTCAACTCTACCACAATCGGGATATGGGATTATTCCCAAATGCAAGGAGATAAAGGTTTGGTTGACAGCCTATGGCACTATTGTCAAATGATGGAAACTTTGGAATATGGGCTTTAGTGGAGGGAAGCTAAGTCAGGGTAGGGATGATCTTGAAAGGGATATTGGGATCCTGGACTCCTCTTTCTCTTTCTCTCTCTCTCTCTCTCTCTCTCTCTCTCTCTCTCTCTCTCTCTCT